>JBBPDB010000028.1:3365681-3376190 GCA_037974465.1 Brachypetersius altus | reverse complement strand
GCTTTAATAGAAACCGCATGCAGGTCTATTGCAGATCTAATATCACTCAGCATTCAGAAAGTGGATGTGACTGAAAACACTGAGAGCAGATCTGAGATCAGCCTGAAACACTGGTGTAGAAAAGTGTGCTGTGGGTTCTGATGATTACACCTGTGATATTTTTGTTCTAGCTCTGACAGTAGGGATAAAGAAATTTATGAAGAGGTCAAGATTCTTGCTGTATAATAACACATCATTATTAATGTTATTTTCATTGTAATTATTATTATTAATATGAGTACTACTACTATTACTACTAGTAGTAATACTGCCACTATTATTAATAATAGCTTGTTGTAACACATTACTTTTACTATAATTAACATCGTATTATTAACATTGCTGGTGCTGCTACTACTAATAATAACTGTTCTAATTACCGGTACTTCTATTTTGGCGCGGTCTGTAGCTGTTTTCCGGACGGGCGCAGTTTTGCGGACTGTGTGTGCGGAGTCACGGGCTGAGCTGCGGCTCCGCCTCCCGCAAAGGAGTTTTAAAGCGGCTTTACCGGAGCTCCGGCCCCCGAACCGGCTCAGCGCGCCTGACGCGCTGCATGTAGCTCAACCGGGGACACTCAGAGCCACCTGACCGAAGATGTCAACGCCGGGCTATACGAACAACACGACCGCTCCTGTCGGCGGATACGGGTCGGCCCCGGCGGCGCAGAACGGGGCCGCGGCGCTCGGCCCCCCTCCTCCGCGGAACGGTGCGGGATTAGCTCCAGGCTAGGCTAGGCTAAGCTAAGATAAGCTAACCGTGCTAAACGCGTAGCCTAGCTCAGCGCAGGGAGGCGAATTTACACCACTTCTAGCGTTCTTTGACCAACTTGTCGGTGCTTTAGGTCGGCAAAAGACGTTTCATGCCTCTAATCGACTGTAATGGGGACTATTTTGGGGCTGAAATTGAAGTTTCACGAAGTCGGAAACGTTTTTTGGGCTCCTTTTCGCGTTTTGCGAAACTGTTAGCATTGATGCTAACTGGATTTTAACCACTCCTCTGTGGACGCGATCTCAAATATGTCATAGACATTAATAAACATTTATTAAACAAATTAATACTAAACTCATCAGTCAGTTCCGACCTCGATTTACTACACTTTACTGTTTTACGAGACACACACCAATAACGGTTATGATCATAATAATAAGGATATTAAGAATAATGGCAGTGGCAAAAATGGTAATAATACGACTGTAACGACAAGAATAAGATAAAAGCTGTGAGAAAAATATGCGAAATTGATTGATTTAATCCGGCATTGGGGTGTTCATAGCTTTGGTCTAGGTAGCTTAGCTTTCCGTGTTAGCCACAGAAGGTTAATATTCAGCTGTTCAATGTTTTGTGGTACAATATTTTGTGGTACATCTAACTTGGTACATGTGGACCCTGTTTGTAATGACAAACGTCTATAAAACGTGTTTAAAAAAAAAAAACTCCTAGAAGTGTAAAGCGTTGCTATGCTAGTGTGAATTCACTGATCTAGACGTACACAGGAATCTACCCCCCCCCCCCCAAAAAAATAGTTTTGATCACTATTTTGATTTCTTTCGTTTTATTCTCTAGTTGAAGATCTAACCACCGAGGCTGTGTAATATCGTTTGATAATCATTGTCCTACTGCTGTAGCCAAAGTAAGAAGATATATAAGTATTGTTGGTTTTGTGACCTCTCAAAAAATGATTTGAAAGAGCTGTGTTTGTATTTTATTTTCCATAAATGGACTGTATGAATGGCGTGGGGGTGAAATGTACTAACTAACACCTTTAAATGTTTAAGCCTTTGTAATCCTAGAGAAGTAATGCCATTGACCCTTAAGTGCCATGAAAGGAACCACGACTGCAATTTGTAGCAGTAAAATCTGGCTCTTTGGCTGTTGTGAGGCGACTTTCTCGTTCACTTATTCAATCTGATGCCCTCCGAGAAGAGATCCGGGTTTCGTGCTTGTCCTGCCGAAGTCCGTCCAGATGATGGAGCAGCAGGTGTTCTTTTCAGAGCAAATTGCTCCAAGTCTCTCCGGGACAAACAAATGATTTTCCCTGCCGATCAGAGCAGATAAACACAGCTGGCATTTCGCCTGATTTTGAAAGGTGAGGTCTTGGGAGAGCTGGTCGGCTTTGCTGCTAGATTTGGATGCGTTTCGGCTGGTCTTGGTGGAAAAAACAGTCCCGTCTCGCTGCTTGGAGTCTCCAGTGATGTTACAAAGCCTTAATTATAGCGTGGCTGTGGACAGCTGGTTTTAAAAACAAAAGTATGTGAGGCTAAGATCTAGTCATGAAAATGTATTTGATTTATCTTTCTGTTTGATAGGTCCAGACCAGACGCACCCAGCCATGTATCCTGCTCCGAACTACTATGCTGGACCTCGGGGCTACCCCTCGGTGCCGGCCCAGTGTCCCCCAGTGTCCAGCAAGGCCCCCCTGATGAACATGGATTACAGTGCAAACTACTACCACAACAGCCACTCACAGCCTATAGCAACACCAGGCTCAGGTCCCGGGCCGTACCCAACTCCCCCAGTCTCACAGAACCCAGCTCAGCCACTCTCCACCACAAACCCCCCTGTCTCTGGAGCTCCACAGTACCCTCCGCAGTCTTTCCAGCAGCCTGCCTCTTATGCTAATTACTATGGACAACACTATAGTGCCACTGTGCCGGGGCAGCAACAGCAGCAGCAGCAGAACCTGGTGCCAGCCTCCAGTGGCACAGGACCCAACAACCCTTTCTACCCCATTGTCTCCTACCCATCAGCCCCCGGAAGTAGCCAGTATGGGACGCTACGGTCCTCTCAGACGGCAGGACAGCCCCCCGTCACACCTGTGATCCCTCCGCCTACCCAGAGTGCTTTGCAGCAGCAGTATCCTCAGGGCAATGGGGCCACACCCACACCAGCTCAGCAGGGTTATGGAGCCCCGCCCCTCAATCAAATGGCCACTGTCAACGGCCAGTCGAGTGCAGGTATGTGAGACTGGGGTGTGCCCAGGGGCAAATCCTGCTGACCTTGGCAGAGTCCCCTGATCCAGCGCACCTGATACAGGTAGTCAGATCCTTCACGGGCGTCTTCATAGCAGAGCCAGGTGTGTTGGGTCTGGACTCTCCAAGGTCAGGATCAGGATTTCAGTTGAAGGTTGAGGATAGAAAGAGATAAAAAGAAAAAAAAAACAGGATATGGCAGAACCGTTTGTGGTAACCTTTTATTTACGTTATGTGATCTTCACGTTATGTGATGGTCATCTATGATCGTCTTCCCTCACGCTAATATTTACAAAAATGCCTGCACAGTCCATTTGGGATTTAGGTGTTTTTTTGTGTGTAGAACTATAGAAAAACATCACTTTATTCCAAATAACGATCTAATAGTTAATGCGCAGAACAAATTTGAACATGATGGTGGTGTTGGTTTCCTGTACAGGGAACTCTAATTCCAGGTGCTCCATCGGAAAGAGAATGCAGTCCCTGTCCTGGAGCAGTGCTTCAGTTCCAGTCTTGGAGGGCCAGTGTCCACTAAAGTTAGTCCCGTCACCAAACCATGCTGGACACTGGCCCTCCAGGACCAGATTTAAACAGGGAAAACGCCTTAAGTGTGAATAAGAAATATTGATGCTAAATGCTGAGACTCTAGAACCCAGATAATCGTGGTGTCAGCGCAGCTCTTCTCTCTTCAGTGTAAAAGTGGCAAAAAGGACACGTTTTTTGCACAATACCAGGTTTTAATAGAAACTCGTATTGGGTAAAAGTTGCTTCTTTTATGGCATGAGTGTTACCTCCAGTCCTGGAGGGTCGGTGTCCAGCACAGGTTGATGGTTCTCCTCCTCAAACACATTCACTAAACCCGACGGTTAACTGGTGAGGAGAACCAGGTGTTTCTGAGCAGGGAAATCACCAAAACGCACCACGGAGGTCGACTCCCCTGTTCTGTGGCGCTGGAGAGTAAAATCTGTGTCTTGTCTTTCTCCAGCTCGACAGGATTATGACCAAAACCCCCCGGCCGCGGTCGCCCCTCACTACGGCAGACCTCCTGGCTCGGAGGCACCTGATGGAAATCGTCCGCCCTCAGGCGCCCCCTCCACTCACTCCTCGCCGGGACGCCAGCAAGGTGAGGGTTACTTAGAAGAACTTTTGCTCTTTCCACCTACTTTTCAGTCAAGTCCTGTGGCACTGCACCGCTGTCGCACCTCACTGACCGGGGCGAGATGATCCCCTTAGGAGCAGCTGTGCAGTGCAGGGACTTGAAATTCGAGAAGCCAGCTCTGAGTTTTCAGTTTCTAAAGCTTTTGTGTCTCGTTTAATGTCTCCAGATTCTTTTCCGTTGCTGTGTGCGTGTGTGCCGTTAGTCAGTGTTCTCAGGGCGGTGTGCTGTTGGTTCAGAAACATCTGTCCGTAGAAGTCGATAAAGTTGGGTGTCCTTCTTCCAGAGTAACTGGGGAAAAGTTCACCCCCCCCCCCCCCCTCCTCCTCCGCCTCCTCATAGTTTAGACCGACCAGAAGCACGTTTTTTTTTTTTTTTTGCTTTCTTCATCCAGTTTGATCATAAAGCATCTGTCTCTATCTCCCCCTTATCCAGAACATACCACTCCTGCACCTTGCATGTTACACACACACACACACACACACACACACCTCACATTGTTCTATAAAATACTTGGTCACAAAGATCTTTGGCTGGTCTGACTAATTTGGAAAGTCAGGGATTTGTCTGGTATCGATTATACATTTTTAAAAAAATTTAAAAAACTTCAGTTACAATTCTGTTTAATTATACACGCTCGCAAACACACATGTCTAACATGTTTAACTCTTAAATACAAACGAGTAGCTTGAAACTGTGGGGTATAGTGTAAACGTGTTCCTGCAGGTGATGTCATTATTCAGGGGTCTCACTGAAGGGCAGCACTCATTAGGCTACATGACCCTGCAAATGCCGTGTGTGTATTTATAGAAGTATATGTAGGTTTTGTTGGATATTGATTTCTAGTGTTAGCTTCGCCTCTCCACCTCTGAACTAAAGAAGCAGAATTTGAACGCGACGCGTCTCCGCTGATCAGCCAGATCTGGGGTGAACTGAAGAGTGTTCCTGTAACGAATCCCCACCCAAGAGTTGGATTGACTCTCGTGGGAAGCTACCAAACCTGTAATCATTCAAGAATGAGCTCAAGAACAGTCACCTGGTGTGCGTGCGTGCGTGCTTGCGCGCGTGTGTTTGTGTGTGTATTTTGACCTCATCGCTGCGTGTCTCATGGCTAACCTCCAACATCCTCAGCAGCACTTCCCACAACCCGCTCAAAACAGCGTTTACCCGACTGTAGCTCCATTTCATTTTCTTTACCCTTTTCCCCATGTAGTCTCGCTCTCTCTCTTCTCTCTCTCTCTCTTCTCTCTCTCTCTCTTCTCTCTCTCTCTCTCGCTCTTCTCTCTCTCGCTCTTCTCTCGCTCTCTCTCTCGCTCTTCTCTCGCTCTTCTCTTTCTTGCTCTTCTCTCGCTCTCCCTCTCGCTCTTCTCTCGCTCCCTCTCTCTCGCTCTTCTCTCGCTCTCTCTCTCGCTCTTCTCTCGCTCTCTTGCTCTTCACTCGCGCGCTCTCTCTCTCGCTCTTCTCTTGCTCTCGCTCTTCTCTTGCGCTCTCTCTCTCGCTCTCCTCTCGCTCTCTCTCTTCACTCGCTCTCCTCTCGCTCTCTCTTCACTCGCTCGCTCTCTCCAGCTCTCTTGCTCTTCACTCGCTCTCTCTCTCGCTCTTCACTCGCTCTTCTCTCGCTCTTCTCTCGCTCTTCTCTCGCTCTTCTCTCGCTCTTCACTCGCTCTTCTCTCGCTCTTCTCTCGCTCTTCACTCGCTCTCTCGCTCTTCTCTCGCTCTCTCCCTTGCTCCCTCTTGCTCTTCACTCTCCCTCTCTCTCACTCTTCACTCGCTCTTTACTCGCTCTCGCTCTTCTCTCGCTCTCTCTTGCTCTTCTCTCGCTCTCTTCTCTCTCTCGCTCTCTCTCTTCTCTCGCTCTTCTCTCCTTGCTTTGCAGCACACTCCCTCTCTTTCTGTCATGGGTGGGCAAAAATGTTCAGGATGCAGGACTTGTATCGTAAGTGTTGAGGTTTGTGAAGGTGGGCCACATCACAGTACAGTACATTTTTCTGCCATGGACAAAATTATGAAGATGATTGGGGGGGGGTGTACATCAGTCATAATGGGTTTATTATACAGTACGGATGAACAATTTGAGTTTAAAGTGGCCACTAGAGCTCGAGTTCAGTACTTTAGTGATATTATTAGATGCCAGATTATTGTGAAATCATATTTTAAGGTAAGATTTTTGTCACATGGCCCACTTCCACCAGCACATTCCTGTGAACACTGAATGAAGTCAGATTTTATTTTTTTATTTAGCCAGCGAAAACTTAATGCAGCCTAAAATAATGTAAGAGATGATAGTTTCAGCTCCTCTGGTCTGTATTATAAACAGCTTTTTGTGTTCACACTTTCGTTCGATGTAGTGATACCGCATTATTTATCACCATCATATTGCCCACCTGTTCTCTCTCTTTCTTTCTCTTTCTGTCATGGTCTCCATCTCTGTTTCTTTCTTTGTATCTCTATCCCTTTCTTTGTCTTTCTTTATCTGTCCTTGTCAATCTCTGTCTCTCGTTCTTTTTTCTGTCTTTTTCTCTCTTACTTTCTCTTTCTCGCTCTGTATCTCTCGCGCTCTCTTTCTCACTCTTGCTCTCTTTGTCTTTCACTCTCTCTCTCTCTCTCTTTCTCTCGCTTTCTCTCTGTCTCTCTCTCGCTCTTTCTCTCTCTATCTCTTTCTCGCTCTTGCTTTCTTGATCTTTCTCTCTGTCTCTTGCTCTCGCTCTCTCTTTCTCTCGCTCGCTCCTGTCTCTTTCTCACTTGCTCATGCTCTCTCTCTCTGTCTCTCTCTGTCTCTCTCTCTGTCTCTCTGTCTCTCTGTCTCTCTCTGTCTCTCTCTCTCTGTCTCTCTCTCTCTGTCTCTCTCTCTCTGTGTCTCTCTCTCTCTCTCTCTGTGTCTCTCTCTCTCTCTCTGTCTCTCTGATGGTTGGCTGTGCTGTATTTCAGGACTGCTGTTTGGTGGATATGGGGGCAATAGAGCTGCTAGTTCCTCCACAGGGTTGCCAGGCGACCACTCCTCATCCAGCTCAGACAACGAGGACGAGGATGAGGAGGATGAGGAAGCAGGTCGGCTTTCGCTTTTATTCCTCCGCCCGCGTCCCTCCATCCTGTTGTTTTTCTCATCTCAGCCTCCCACCCCCCCTTCATAGTGTCCTTTGTTCAGGATAGAATTTAACTCCACTTTCTGTTCACCATTACAAACTCATCTCGCCCCGTGTGTGTGTGTGTGTCCTATTCTCTGAAGGTGACCTAACACACACATGTGCTGGCACACACCTGGCTTCTTGGTCTAACTGGCCCCCCATCCGTTTTCATGTTTCTCACACACACACACACACACACGTGTACGATGTGCCGTTGCTGTGGTGTAGTATGCTGTTAAAGCAGTGTTGGTCCAAGTTAATGCTACAACTCTCAAATGTGGAATTATAGTTAGGAATTATTACAAAATAAAAACGGTTTGTCTTAACAAGGGCTTTTACACTATATTTCTTCATAACGAAATGGTTTACATGTAAATAGGTGTGCGGTTTGATATATGCTCCATTCCAGAGTGCAGTAGTTCACAGTGGTGTTGAATGGACCCACATGTCCACCCCTGAAAGTCTGGGTCGGATGTCGTTCCACTGGAGTATTGAGAGGCTTTGGGTCTTAAACCTGAACCCATTCACGCTGGAGGCATATATGCAAGGTTCACTGGGGGGCCCATAGTGAATAAAATGGCTGCATTTGTGTTGGGAGACGTGCGTTTCCATTTGCCACCACTGTGAATAAATCAGAGTCTTTACAATGAACAGTTTCAAACCAAACCCACTGATTGTTTACATCTCAAACACTGAACCGAGGAGGAACTTCCAGCGAAACTGAGCCAGCACACAAGCTCTGTTCCCTATTAGTCATGGCATTCTGTCGTCACACTAAAATACTGCCCCTGCGTACGTACAGGCACTCTGAACTGTGTGTGTGTGTGTGTGTGTGTCATAACGTGTTGCTCAATCAAAGTGTGACAGATTTGTGTAAAAGTTCACACTCAGTTTTTCATTCAATACAGGAAAATGTCTTCTCTTACAGGCTTCTTTGTACCAGTTATTACACACACACACACACACGCGCGCACACACACACACACACACACACAGCATTTAGTCAGGTTTTACAGGCTGAACATGACCTTTGGATTGCTGCCTGTTTGACAGTGGGGTCAGCAGTCCTCATAAATAATTGACTCTCTTGGAGAGAGATGAAGAGATTGTGCTCAATATGGGAGCTGGTGATTGTGCTAGGTGTGTGTGTAAGAGACAGTATGTGTGTGTGTGTGTTTCAGTAAGTCTGCCCGTGTCCGGAGGTTTGCTGGGTTTTATATTTAGCTGTGTGTTAATGAGTGTGTGTTTGTGCTGTGTGGAGTGTTGCTCTGGGGAGGAGGGGTTAGACATGTCCAAACTGGTGTTGTGTGTTCGTCCTTCTGCTGGAGTGTGTGGCTGGTGCGGCTGCGTGGACTGGACCCTGCTGTCCTACCGTTTGCGATGATTTATCTGTGTTAATCGTTCTATGTGCAATAAGGACAGTGCAGTTCCAAATAAAAGCAATTCTAAGCGACAAAAGCAAACAGAAGAAACAGGATTTGGATTAGACGGATATTGTAAACCTGTAGTTGAAGACCTTTTATGGGACATTTAGGTGCGGCTGGGGTACTGCTGTTTGAAAAGTCTACATTTTATTTGTTTTGCTGTGAACCTTTTAAATAAATGTTCCCTTTAATTTGATCGACCCAAAATGTCAGCCTTGGGTAAGTAATCGAAATCGACATTCAGATCCTATAATGGATCACATTTTTCCAGGTCGATTATTTCGGTTACTGTCCCTTTAAAAGCACTACCGCGTGTGGAGTCACGTGACCCCGCTCCGTTATGTTACGTTATTCCGCCGACATGTCGAGCACGGAGAGCTTAAACACTGAGCAACTTTTCAGTGAAGTATGAGGGCAAATAAAAAAATAAAAAATAATCGATCATTAATCGTAATCGAGTTAAAATCTTCAATTAATCGAGATTTAGATTTTAGGCCAAATTGCCCAGCCCTAGTCTCGGGGAACTCTTAAAAGCAGCTGCAGTTGTGATTCTTTTCAATGTATTCTCGGATGCATATCACTTTTCTGGACTTAAAAAGCTTCAATATATATAAGCTGCCCTATTCACACAGACCATAAAGGGGAAGTGAGCTGCAAAACTAGCTCGTTTTTAAATCAAGCTTTCTGCCGTTCAACCCGTTCTGATGGCCTTGTCCATTCATGAAGTACTAAGGAGTGTTTCAGCCCCATGCTGAGCTCCACTACAGGGCAGCAGATCAGAAAAGAGACTGGATACATATTGGTCTTAATGGCACAGAAACGACCTGTTGAGTTCTGTTAGTGGAAAATGGCCGTGTAGGAATCAATTATGATGAATAATGAAATACCCAGGAACTCACCTGATTGGTCAGAGTCACTGCGATTATTTAGAGGCTCATTTGAATATTGCCTGCCTTCCTGAGGCCGTATGACTGAGAGGTAGCTTTAAGACTACTAGCAGATTCAGCTCCGGTCCTGAAGCAGGTGTAGATGTCGTCGTGGTCTTCCTCTTCATTAAGTAAAGGCACTAAGCCTCTGAGGACACAGGTTTAGCTTGGGATGACTAGAGCTTAGGCAGTTATCCCACCCCCCCACCAAATCCCCAATCCCCCCACCACACACACACACACACACACATTTTCATTCTCTCTGTGCTCAGACCTGTACAGCTGCTCTATTCTGTGGAGCTCAGATTGGGGATGGAACCCTATGACTAGTGTTAAACGCGTTAATTCTAGCCCACAGCTACATGGGACCCTCTGCTGAAGATCCATTAGCATCTCTGGAAAATCAAGCCAGACTGTGAAATTAAAGCATAAGAGTTTTGAAGCCATGTGGCATTGGGCTGATGGTGTTGATGCAGGGATTCCAAACCAAAGGGGATAATGCTCTGGTGAGGGGATAGTGGGGGGGGGGTCCGTTTCATGGCAGGAGGGGGGCTTTCAGTTTGTTGATGTGGGGCGGGACGGGGGCGGCGGTGCAGGTTTGTTGATTTTGGCGCATCAGTTTGTTGGCAGGGTGATTTGTAACTTGCACCAACAACCACAAAATCAGAGCATTCATATCTAAGCTTTCAGAGGCAGATGCAGGGCTGGGCGATTTGGCCTACAATCAAAATCTAGATTAATTGAACATTTTAACTCGATTACGATTAATGAACCATTATTTTATTTATTTATTTTTACCCTCATAGTTCACTGACGAGTCGCTCAGTTGTCTCAGTGTTTGAGCTCTCCGTGCTCGACATGTCGGCGGAA
>JBBPDB010000028.1:3247957-3258494 GCA_037974465.1 Brachypetersius altus | reverse complement strand
TGTTTACGAGTTTTGACTCACGAGTCACAGCACCGAGTCCGAGTCAAGTCTCGAGTCGCTGAGGGAAGAATAAAGTCAAGTCTGAGTCTTTGTTTGTGCGACTTGGGAGGTGGCTGTAGGCGAGGAAGAAGACAACTTTATGCTAACAGTTCTGTGCTTGAAAATATGGAACACATCACATTTGGTGTTGATTTAGTAAGAGACTCGTGATGCTCAGAAGTTAAGGTGTGTTTATCACCTCCTCATGAGTGCTTAGATTTCTCTAGAACATCAGGAGGACTGAGATCATGGTGGTTCAGAATGACTGGTGGACTCTGTGACAGTTATTGTGAACACACTTACACACACATGCCTTGCCTTCACATTCTTTATTTTGATGTTAACTATGTGAGAACGAACTCTAAGCGAACCAGGACTTAAATGCAACAGTGCATTATCTTCTGCTTTGGTCCAAACCATGGGAGTCAGACTACAACTTTAGATCCGTCCCTGTTCTCCTGACCTTGGGTCTGTTACCCCTTTTCCACTGGATCCAAGCCGGTTCCCATTTTGCTGATGCCCTAAATCAAACACCGAACTGGCGCCTAAACTGTGCTGGTCTAGAAGAGAGAACCTGTGACGTCACACGTGATATAGGTAGCTTTAGAAGAGTCCACTAATGTGGAGAAGTTAAAGCTCTTTTAGCAATATGGACGTCCGCAAGAGATTCAACAGAAACTGAAATATGGGAATAAAACCTCAAAGCATAGAGAATAACCAGCAACTGAGTTCGGCCATGTTTGTTTCTGTTAAGGGGGCGTGGCCTGTGACGAATTATCATGCAGCACCCGCTGAGCTCCTGTCTAGTATAAATGCGGGCACCTGGCACCACCAGTGTAGTGGAACTGTGGCTACACCAGGGACTGAACTCATGGTCTCCTGATGACCAGTGAGAGGCTGGTGAGTAGAAGCAGCAGGTATTTCTGATAAAGAGGCCAGGAAATGGAAGCACAAGGTCATTGTTTCTAATAAAAAGGCCACTGTATGAAAACACAAAGGTTGAAACAGAAATGAAAATGAGTGAAACCACTAGGTGAGTGTTTCTGATGAAGTTGTTCGAGTGGAGGCTCAGTGTATTTCTTGTAAAGAGGCCAGTGTGTTGAAGCACGAGTACCGAACACTTATATCGATTAATATTCTGTACTGTTACAAATTATCAGAGGACACAGCAAAACAACTTATCGCACGATTTTAGAAAAGAGTGATGAATTTTTTACTCTGCCCTCTAGTGGACGTACTGCTTAACACCCCAACCAAAGGACACATGGGAGTCTGAGGGCAGTGATGGGGGCGTTGTTTGAAATAGACATTTATGTTGACATGTAAAGGGAGGATAAATGAGCCCCTGATGCCTCTGAGTGAGAGTGTTAGCATGCTAGCGTAGCATCCGCTAACGTCCTTGACTGTTTCCCGGCATCCCTCTGCCGGCTGCGTCCCGCTCCCAGGGCTCCG
Organism: Brachypetersius altus; assembly: GCA_037974465.1. NCBI lineage: Eukaryota > Metazoa > Chordata > Actinopteri > Characiformes > Alestidae > Brachypetersius > Brachypetersius altus. The sequence goes on along the minus strand of JBBPDB010000028.1, from coordinate 3,257,003 downwards.
TCTGCACATTAATACACCGACTCCGGGGGGCGCGTATACACTACCTGCTCACTCTTTCAGCCGTCACGGGGCGGAAAGTCTGACATACACACATGCACACACACACACACACACACTCTGCAACTCAAGGCCGCTGCAGTAATCCCTGAATCCTCTCCGCAGGATTCCCGGAATACTAAATCAAAATTATGGAATAATAACTCGAGGGGGCCCTTTGTCTTGATTCCGCCGAAACAAACTGCCTTTCCACAAATAATAGCGCACTCCAGGCACCGACTGCGGCGCCATTAGGGAAATCGGTCTCACTTTTCCATCTGAGCTTCCCGGCGCACCTGTTTAAGTGTGCTTTGCGATTGCTGGCATGGGAAGAAACGGGGGTCCTCGGAGAACGTGTCCACTTTGGGTGTCCTTTCTTTTTCCTCCGCTCTCTTCCAGCCCAGCCTCCTCTGATGACTCTCTTTGCTCGCAGACAATCGCGGCAACTCTGGCATCCAATCCCTCAGAAGGCACTACTGTCAGTTTTTCAGGCCAAACCTTTGCCTCGGGAGGGCAGCGATGTGGGCTGAGAGCCCAAAACATAGGAATAAAGTGAAAGTGATCATTGGGTCATACGTGAACACACCACAGCACACAGTGTGAGCAGCACGAAACACTTCCTCTGCATTTAACCCATTCACCAAGTGAAGCAGGGGGCAGCAGGAACACGGCGCCGGGGAGCAGAGTGTGGGATGGTACCTTGCTCAGGGTACCTCAGTGGTGCCTAGTGGTCTTGGGAATCGAACCTGGGCTTTCTGATCGCAGGGCAAATGCCCTAACCACTAGGCTACCAGCTGCCTTACCACTACTGCCTTACCACTACTGCCTTACCACTTAGCGTAAAAAAACAGAGTCCAGTTTTTAAGGCTAAGTGTTTTACTCTGTTTGTACTCATTGCTCATGAAGCAACTACTTGTACCTATTCATAACTTGCATGCTTTAAATTGTATACAGAAAGTTCATTGGCAAAAATGTATGACTGTACATGATGGAGCTGGATTGTTTGCCATTATGTGTTCTAGACAAAGGGAGCCCAGATGATATATTTCCACACAGAAGTTCTGTCCACTGCACTTTTGGGCTTGTGCGGCAGATTTGTTCATACAAGTCCAGGTCTATTGTCCCTGGTGTTTCGAATAAAGTGGCCGGTAAGCAGAAACACTAGGTGGGTGTTTCTAATAAGGTGGCCAGTGAAGGATCCACAAGGTTGTTGTGTCTAATAAAGAGCCCACATGATAAGTATTCACTGATTCTTGGCTAACTTTGGCAAAAACATGTCCCACTAAGAAAAGTGCTCATTCATTTGGAAATTAAAAACGTTTTCTTGCCCTTTGCACATATATAAGGTTCTTTTATTGGCTTACTTTTAATTTTTATTAATTTAATGATTATTGAGGCCACTGTCACAACCGTCAGATTAGTGTCACCACCGTCAGAGGGAGTTTTATTGGTTTTAAATTTACAATGTTTCTTCAGTGCTGTTATTAAATAACTAGTCTCTTTTAATACAAAAATATGTTTATTAAATAAAAAAACATTTTTTATGTTTTATATTTTATTAAATTTAAATATTATTATATTTTTCTATTTAGGCTTAAAGGAAACATTGCATAATCTTAGATCTTTTAAAGGAGTACATATACAACAGTATAAAATTCAACATATATTCAACATTTAACAGCATATAGGTGTACTAAGGATGCCAGATAATGGTTTTAAAACACTAAATACATATTAGACCAAATGAATAAAAAATAATTTTGCCTTTTATTGTGTCTGACGGTGTTGACAAAAACAAAATAATAATTGAGTTTTAAGTCATTATTTTGATATTATTCTGAATTTAGAGAATTTAGTCAAAATTTTGAGATATTAAGTTACAATTTTGAGATAACTAAGTAATTATTTCGAGATAACTACGTAATTATTTCGAGATAACTAAGTAATTATTTTGAGATAACTAAGTAATTATCTTGAGATAACTAAGTAATTATCTTGAGATAACTAAGTCATTATCTTGAGATAACAGTCATTATTTTGACTTTAATGATATATTATTTTAAGTCGGGCTGGCGGAAACAGACTCCCATAATCCTCATTTGTGTTTGCATGCCCATAATGCTTGTTTTATGAAAAAAGATGGGGAGATTGCTGAATATTTTCCAGTGGCTGGAACAACAGGCTCCTTCTGTAGAACTTAGCAAAATGGCCTACTGCGGGTATGCCGGAAAATTCTGCAGCGTTCCGAGGCTTTGGGTTAATTGCGGAGGGTTGGAGCGTCCAACTCCATCCCAGAAAGCCTCAGAGGCCACTGAGGGTGAGCTAGCGCTGTGCCACTCTGCCACTGGCCTGATGGAGCAGAGACACACCATTAACTCCAGCCAGCAAAGGCCTGAACTGTGAATACTAACGACTCTGGACCTCTTCCATTCGTCCACGGACGAGGAGAGATTCAGGGCAGTTACATTTTCTCCCCCTCATTCTATCTGTGCTATTTCCCTCGCTCTTGTTCCAGCATCACCTCTGAAGTAGAAATGGAGAAACACCAAATTCCAAAGCTGCGCTTTGTCCACGGAATTAACCGGGGACGTTTATTAACTGAGAACTAAAAGGAGAAATGTGGAATTAATGTATGAATGAAAACCTGCATTTCCCTTTTTTTTTTTTTTGAGCGGGAAAGAGAAGAAAATTCCCGCCTAATTGGAAGGAACATATGTGTGGTATCAGATCAAAGTGGGAATTGAGGGGGAAGCAGACGCACGCCCGCCAGTTTCTCCGAAACGGAACGGAACGAGTGTGGGGGGGCAGGAATGCAGGCGGCGTGTGAAAACGAACGGCGAAACTCTGGCGGCGATTAGTGTGGGCTTACAGTGGGCCTGGATCTTGCTGGGCCACTTAATCAAAAGCAGGGCGGCCGGTGCGGCCAGGGCCGGCGAGTATTCTGAGCGACGGGGAGGGAGGACGGGAGGAAAGACTGGACAGCAGTGTCAGGACTGCGGGGACGAGGCCTAGCAAAGCCAAATGGAGAGCCGATGCTCACTGTGCATGCACTGAGGAAGGGAAAATTTACCAAGCTGTCGGCCAGTGCAGATGTATGTGGTGTCCGCTGTGACTGAATGGGGTGATTCCATGCTATTATTTCGCATCATACACTTGCGTCAAACCCCACTGAGCTATTAAGTCATCTCAAATTTTGATGTCCAGGGTGTTTAATTGCCTTTTCAACCCAAATCTCTGGATATTAGTTTGATGCTGTAGGACAGAGGCTGTGGACTGGCATCATTTGGTACTGGGCCCCTCAGAAAGACTGAAAATAAATATCTTATTAATTATCAGAGTCTGAAAGGTCTTTTATTTTGAAAAAAATACTTGGTTACATGATACAGTACAACAGCTATGGAGTAAAATGGAGTAAAAAAGGAGGAGCTTCTTCATATTTTTACGCACTTTGTTTTTAGTTGTATCTGTTCCGTGCCGTGAGAATATCATTTTACATTAAACTGGTCCACTGCTGTAGGACACACTGGGAGCTCAAAAATGGACACATAGCACTGCGTTGTTAGATTTTGGGGCTTAAATTTTGCCCACACTTATTTTTGGATTATATATTCTACAATCATTTCATGAAACTATATGAAACTATATGACACATTATACCTATAAGTATACCTGTTATAAAGCAGTCTGTGAGGAGCTAATTGAGGTATGAACTTCCCTTACTAGCACCATTAACTTCCACTGAAGATGCTGACAGCAGCAAACATGTCTCCATCTGGCTAAAGGAGAAACGTGTAAATTCCTTGATCTGGGGCTCCCATCCCAAAATCTGCCTTAAATTAATAATCCATGCGTCTTGGTATATAGTTTCAAGTTTAGACTCATGCATCTCACTAAGGCCACGTTCGAAACCGGGATTTTCAAAAATATAGGCGCAAAAACCACTGACAGAAGCACGCCAAGGCAGCAGGGGGCGATATAACCTTAAACCGTACAGCACTGGTGACCAATCAGAAGCCTTGCGGGGGGGGGGCGTCATTACCAGAGACGGTCTGTGTTGAATTCAACAGTGTCCGAAGAGACTCTGGCGTCTCTGTCCTTCATACTGGAGGGCAGAAACTCCTCCTGAGTGTAAACAGGCCAGAACTGAGAGCAGTCAGACTCTGGAAACATCGGGATTGTGGATGAAAACCTGATTTAAACTCGGCGCGTACTGTGACGTCATGTCTGATGCGAAACAGTTTCAAAATCTTCGTTTTTCCCATCCACAAGTAAACACGGTTTCCAAAACTGTTTCACTCTGACAAAAACACGCTGTTTAGATGTGGACAAAAGGCCAAAACGCTGAGAACCCCCCCCCCCCCCCCCACCCCGTACGTGTGGACATGGCCTAAGCGGTGGAACAAGACCTACAACAAGATCTCACTGCAGTGCTGGAATGACGAAGGGACCCGGGCTCCGCTGGCGGTGCGTTCCGGGGCCCGGCTGCACGGCCGACTGTAAAGCCGCAGCTGCTGTTCCCCAGGCGCTGTTCCTGCCAGCCGCCCGGTGCCTCGCGCCCTGCCTTGTTTGGAAGGAAACAAATGGCAAATGGAAAGACATTAAGTTCCACATGTTATGCACAGGTGTCAGCGTAATAGTGCGTGTCCTGGAGAGAGAAAGAGAGCAGCAGAGCATTCTGTTTACTCCTATCTAATCTCCCCCACCTGGGAGTTCAGAGGAGCGCTGGCTCTTCGGGAGGGGCTGGCTGTTGGGCAAGACCGCCCTGCATCGCTCTCTTCTCTGATCTCTTTTGTTTAGATTAGAGAGAAATAAATACAATTTCCTGATATTTGACCTAGCCGTTTAATCCTAAGAGCTGGGAATTTCTTCAGGGAAAAGTATTTTCTCTGCTGTCATGCTGAAGATGTTGATTGATCGGTCAATATGAAAGTATCATTGACATGTTCCTATAGGATAAATGTGAAAAACAGTTCACTGTGGGATCATTAATCCACTGTGTGCTCTCCGTAACAGGTACTCTAGGGTTAACCACACTTTCGGCTTCTATGAATTCACTGCAACGCCCTTCGGAGTCTGGGATGCTCCTAAACACGGCCTCCATCGTCTGATCAGCTGACCTGGTCCTACCTGCTTTCACCATGATGATGTGTATTTGTAGCAGCAGATGAAAGAATTCTTGTAGCAAAAACGGGAATAGAAGTCTGTGAAGTGAAAAGGGAGAGCTCAGCACTTTAGTAATCCTCACTGGCTGAATTTCGACTGCAGAAATAGACCGTCACAAAGCTGGAATGATGAATGTGGGCCTGGGAAGCAGTGGACCCTCCTGTGACTGGGCCTGGAGAAAACCAGACTCAAATGATGTCCCTCAGAGAGAGAGAGAGAGAGAGAGAGAGAGAGAGAGATGAAGGAGTGAGACATGGAGACAAACACACAGAGACAGAGAGAGACAAAGAGCAAAGAAGGAAAGAAGATGCCTCCCCCTAGTCCCGCGGGGGCTGCAGGCCGAGGCCTGGCCGTGTGTTTATTTACGGCGGTTGTATAATAGTTGGGGTAAAGGAGCGCAGCTTGGGCCAGCAGCACTGACATCTTTACTATTGCCGGCGGCTCCTCGCAGCCCGAGCCCGTGGCCAGCCACAGGTGCCGAGTGTTACATTAGCTTTGATTTATTAGCAGCCCTGCAGGTCTGGAGGCCGAGCGCCACACTGCCCTCTGCTGGCCACAAGCCTGAATGGGGTGAAGGGGAAGCCCCCAGGCTCTGACTGTGGGTGTCAAGGTGGATAACCTCTATTTCACTCTGTGTGTGTTTAGGCATCTGTGAACTCAGTCAATGCAAATGAATTGGCATTGTGCAAACGAGAGCATGCTAACTGGGGAACGTCTCGCTATTTGCCAACTTTGGTCAAGTTTTGCCCTTAAATTTACCTCCATGGACATGGTTACCCATCAATAATCTTGTTCATGAAGGCCTTCTCTTGTTATTCCACCCCATAAAGATTCTCGTTCCTTTCTCTCTGGGTCGCCCTGAGGAGGACGGGTTCCACTTTTTGAGTCTTGGTTCCTCCTGAGGAGTTTTTCCTCGCCTCTCTCGCCTTTGGTTTACTCTCTAGGGGCTCGAACATGAAGTCTGTGAAGCTGCTTTGTGACAACTCGGTTGTAAAAAGCGCAGAATAAATTTAATTGAATTTAATTAATGCGGAATGTTTTGGATACGTTTGTGTGCATTTGGTCCGAGGCGCTGGACGTCAAGCACATATTTTCTTGGATCCACCTGCTCTTCCCATTTAGTGCGTATATCACTTTCAGGCATCCCAGCCAAACTGGAGCGGCTCCTCCAGCAAATAAATCCAAGAGCGATATCGTCCAGCTGACCTCGTCGTCCACGGTAACGCCTGTGCAGCTTGCCGCCATCACTCACCTCACACGCGGAGGGACATGCCTGGATCCTGAAATTTGGACTCGGTCGAGGGAGGTTTCTCTCCGGCTTTATTTAAAGGCCTCATAAATTTCGCCTGCGCACGTTATCTGCTGTGATTTCCGTCGTCCCACAAACGAAAGGCGCACGTTCAGGCTGCGTTCACATTACAACTTTTATAAAAATGACAGAAAATGCTCTTTTTTTTCAGCCTTAATGGCTCATTTTCACACGTGTAGGTGACCCATATTTATCATTAGCTAGAGTGGATGCACCTCCGCTCCGAATAAACCCAAGCGCGTTCGGTTTAATGATCATTCCGGCTCCAGAAAAGAAAGACACACCCAGATATTCCCTGCACAGTTGGCCTCAGATGAATCCCTGGCACCATTCTGAAGGACATTCCGATCCTCCAGAAGTTGAGGGAAGTTTCTACTGGCTTGCTAACATTAGCTTTCAGAGTTTCAGTACTGGTTAAACAGAGGTAGCTGGGCTGTTAGCTACCTAGCATGCATACTGTTACCATGGGAATGTGTTCCAAAGCCATGAATTTAAGCGAGTATTAGAAGTTCAGCTCATCAGTTTGTTTAATTTCTTTTCAACTGTCACAAAACACAAAAATGTAACAAAAATTTGATTTCTTTACATCCATTCTAACAACTGATTTGTTTTCCTTTGCCTCACATTCAACCCCCTCCCCCCCAACCCCTAAGACAAATATTTAGATTTGTTTATTTCACACATGAATGTTACGCCCAGGGTCAGTGATAGTGGCCGCCCTTGAATAAGATATATGTAGGACTTTTATTTTGAAATGTGGTTATATGTTGACAGTGTCTGGTGTCACGTCTTCAGTTACAGCTGTTTGGTTTTTCAGTTTGTTGATATTGTTTATGTATTTAGGTCATTCCCTTGTGTCCGCCGCCTTCTGTCCCTGTTAATGTCTCGAGGAATACCCGTCTTCTGTCTGTCTTCTGGGTCTATGGTTTGCTCAGGCTTCAGGTATTTGGTTATCATTGTATTTTGGCCCCCATGCTTTCTTTGTGTTGTTGCTAAATAAAAGTTAAGTAGAAACGAAATCCTGCATCTGCGCCTCCCCTCCCAAACGCCAGACGACGTCTTTTCTATCCGTACAGCTAAACACTAATTTCCCACTTTGGTGGGGGGGGTGGGGGGCATTCTAGGCAGTTATGCTCTCTTGGGCATCTGGCCATGGGGGGGCTGTGGCATCACACTGAAGTTCCCTTGATAATGGGGCGAAGCCTTCGATGGTCGTGCCGCTCGAGGGTCCTGGGACAGTCCACTTTACTTTGCTTGTGTGATGCAGGATGCTGCTGGTCACAGAAATATAATATTGAAAACCTTTCTTTTAAATCTCTGCCTGTTCACATTACGAAGTCACCACTCTGACGTTATTGCTGTTGTATTTGAAATAAAAAGCTGCAATGTGAACATTTTGTGACCAATTGTATTGGACCAATAAAAATGGCCCTAAATTACATGGAGTGAAATCAGGCGTGATTTAAAGTCGGACTTTATTCCCCCGCTGTGCATTTACTTTTCCTGAGGCTTCGTCCTCTCAGCTCGTCGAGAACACGCCTTACATGTTGACGTGTGGCCAGCCGTGTTGTGGTGTGTGTGCATGTGTGTGTGTGTGAGCTGGGGTCAGTGTAATGGCAGGGGTCTCTGGATTTTAATGCCTTTGTGTGCAGGCAGAGGGAAGGCTGGCCCTGGGGGCCTCCAGGGCCCAGTAACCGGATGGCAGGTCCACTCCATCAGCTGCGGAGCGCCTGAACTCTGCCTGAACTCGGACGCTGTTTTTATTCCGCTGGCATCTGCCGCTCGGCCACCGGAGACAGGGCGCGAGGCGGACCCTTTGTCTCCCTCCTCCTCCCAGCATCTGCCAGCCCATCTTTAGGAGTTTAATAATGGCCCTCACCTCCTGCCTTTCTGCCCACCTACACACACACACACACACACACACACTGTACGTATGTTCACATATAGAGCCTCACACACAGCACATATACGTGAGGGAGGAGAACCCCCTTAAGAGCCAAGTCCATCTACTGTAAAGTGAAGCAGATCCTGGCGAGGCCTAAAGGCACACATTTTTCAAATAAAATATAAATGAATAAATTATAATAATAATAACGACAATAACAACAAAACAACCACAATTAGAACAACAACAATATTACTACTACTACTACTACTAATAATAATAATAATAATAATAATAAAATCAATGGGGCAATTGCATTCTGTAAAAAAACAAAAACAAATCACATTAGCACACAAAGCTAATGGTAGCTATCCAGTGTAACTGTGTGTGCGTGTGTGTGTGTGTGTGTGTGTGTGTGTGTGTTTGTATGTGTGTGTGTATGTATGTATGTGTGTGTGTGTGTGTTTGTGTGTGAGTGTGTATGTGTGTGTGTTTGTGTGTGTTTGTATGTGTGTGTGTGTGTATGTATGTATGTGTGTGTGTGAGTTTGTGTGTGAGTGTGTATGTGTGTTTGTGTGCATGTGTGTGTGTTTGTGTGTGTGTGTGTGTTTGTGTGTGTATGTATGTGTGTGTGTTTGTGAAAATGTGTGTGT
>JBBPDB010000028.1:2951039-2963274 GCA_037974465.1 Brachypetersius altus | reverse complement strand
CACACAGGACGGACAGGAAAAGGGACACAGGTGGAAGGGGCAGACACACAAGCTGGGGAACACGCGGACAGGGCAGGAATACAGAACAGGCAAACAAAAACAACCAGAAAAGCAGCGCCTCTAACGACCGCTGACCGAGCCATGACACATATAAACATAAGTATCACAGAACTACAGAAATTACAACAGGTCTTATAACGAAAAGACAGCCACATTCTGTTACTCTATATTGCAATATGTTATATGTGTCTATACATACTGCTCCAAGTGTCAGGAAAAGGACTGAATTACAGAAACATCACTAAGTAGTGGCAGTAACTGTGACAGGAATGCTCATATCATCAAAGAATATTTGATCTGAAACTACTGGAAATGGCTCACTTATCTAAAATCTATGTGGTCATAACTACTGTTTCACTATGATGCATATTACAAAGCTATTAGGCCTCATGAATTAAGTCTGAAATGAGTAATCAGTGTAATGTGGCAAAAGAGGTGATCCTCCAAACTTTATAACAGCTTAGCAGATCCAACTCTCTCAAACCCATAGAAGCAACAGGAAGGCTGTAAGGTTCCTGAGAGATAATTGTATCATAAAGATCTAACACTAAAACTTTGTGTACTAACAACCATTGTGTCAGAGGGAACAGTTTGTCTCTTTCCACACCATACTAGGCCAATAGCGTTGCTGCTTAGCTAAGTGCACCAGCAGACTCAGCATAAATACACTTTGAGTCACACTTTGTTTGCCTAAAGACAAAAGGAGTGCACAGTCTCCCATGGACAGCACCCCTTTTATGTAAGCCTTGTTTGTGCCTCAAGTAAAATGGTGCTGCACGTTGTATGCTATAACTTTTTCACTCACAGAGCCCTAAACTATATAAGCACAGCTGGCCCCATTTCAGTACACTGTATATACACCAGACTGTATTTTATTACTGGTGAAAGATTAAGCATAATCTTCAGCGGAGGCTGACAATTGCACAAAATGTTTTTTTCTATTTACTTTCAATACTTTGTTGCAATTATTACTAATATGTGATCATTTATGACATTAGATAACAATCATTATTGGGTATTATCAAGTACTTTTAGAATCACATGTTGCAATCACTAGATTGGTTTGTTTTCTAAACCAGGGCAAGAAGACCTTTGGCTTAAAATGACAATACCTTTGGTTATAAAAAGTAAATTGTAAATTGACAACATCTTTTAGATAAGGCTAAAATGGCAATGTCTTAAATCTCTTTTTTGTCAGTTTAAGTGACTTTGGATTTGTATTTAATATTTATTTTAAGCTAGTTTGAATATATGTGTTAAATATATGACTCTCTGTATTGTGATGAAAAATCACAGTGGATTCTGTGGGTTTTTTCTCATTACAAATAAGTAAATAAACAAATACAATGAAGGTTGCATAACACATCAGAGTGTCATATTCAGCTATACTGCATATTGGCATATGAGGAACTTTAAATGTCATTATGAGGGTTAAAATGAATCTTAAAGCTGTGTTATCTAATAATATAACAAAAACAAAAAAGGAATGTTAGGGGCCTTCTACTGTGAGGCCATGTTCCACCTCAGTGCACTGGGGCAGGAAATTACTTCACTTCCTGAAACAGGGCCTCAGATCTCAGATCTGAGGGTGTAAAGAGCAAGGTGCCGTACGTACTGCCTGTTACATCACGCCACTGAGATGTTTGCTGTCTGTAACATATCATTTATGACAAATGATCGAATTAATAATGAGAAAAAAACAGCTAAATGAACTGTCATTTCTATATGTGTGTTACATCAAATGAAGGACATCCTCTGGGTGCTGTGTTAGGGAGGTGCGGCTTGTGATGCACTAACCTCTGTGATACATAAACAGTGTGAAGAATACGCACAGAGTCATCACCATTGACTCATTCCTCTGAGAGCTGCACTCTATGTGACAGCAATGCAGTCCTATGAGTGGGTGAGCAGACCGACGAGAAAGGGTGAGAAAGAGAGAAAGAGGGAGACACAGGGAGAGGGACACAGGGAGAGACAAAAAGGGGGACAGGAAGAGGGAAAGGGAGAAAAGGGACATGGAGAGGGAGGAAGAAAGACAGAGAAGAAGAGGACAGAGAGGGTGATGGAAAGGGAGGGAGGGGAGAGAGGGAGAGAGAACAAAAAAGGGGTGGGGTGACGGTAACTCAGTGGGTAGGATACTTGCCTCCGGACCAAGAGGTCACAGGTTCGAATCCTACCTTCAGCACCACCACTGGGTCCCTGAGCAAGACCCTTAACCCCGAGTTGCTCCAGGGAGAGACTGTCCCCTGTAGGTAGGGAATGGAAGTCGCTTTGGATAAAAGCGTCTGATAAATGCCGTAAATGTAAAGTTCAAACACACTCAGAAAAAGTATATTTATTGCCACAAAAAAGCAAGAGCGGAGGATATTTGCGGTTATTGTGGGGATTTCCACGTAAAACTATGATTTCGGTTCTCAAAAAAAAATCTGTGCATGACTGAATCTGCGACTCCTGATCCACATAAAACTGGGGGGTTACTGTATATAATTCAGGCATTTACATTTAATAGGCTTGCAGGTACCATTACATTTGCTAGCTCTTTTGTTTTTCTCCAACTACAGCCAGAGCTTACCTCCTTCATACTCATCCCTCCTACCTGCTTCCCCTAGCTAGACTTCTACAGAAATCATTAAGTTAGTACTACATTAAAAACGTTCTTGTGTTGCATTATGTAAACATAACATCTTATACAGTTCCTTACGTGCTAGAAAGGCACCTATAAATAAAAATTATTATTTTTATTATTATTATTATACTTTTTTATTATTATTTTTTTAAATTTTTTTATTATTATTATTCACATTAACACACATTAACACTCAGGTAGCGACGCCCCTACTTTCTATCATTCAAGTCTATATTTGGCATTGGGAATTAGTGATCTGTTCCAGATCCTGTGTGAGCAATGATCATGTCATAAAATGGCTTAGAAGGGCTGTCTGCATACTTTTATAATAATAATAATACATTTTATTTATAAGCGCCTTTCACAACTCTCAAGGTCACTTTACAGAAGTTGTCCACAGAAGAGTTCCTCAGATGTTTCTGTAACGGTGAGGGTTCTGTAACAGTGAGGGTTCTATAACAGTGCGGTTTCTGTAATGGTGAGGTTTCTGTAATGGTGAGGGTTCTGTAATGGTGAGGGTTGTGTAACAGTGAGGGTTCTGTAACGGTGAGGGTTCTGTAATGGTGAGGGTTCTGTAACAGTGAGGGTTCTGTAACAGTGAGCGTTCTGTAACAGTGAGGTTTCTGTAACAATGAGGGTTCTGTAACGGTGAGGGTTCTGTAACGGTAAGGGTTGTGTAACAGTGAGGTTTCTGTAACAGTGAGGGTTCTGTAACGGTGAGGGTTCTGTAACAGTGAGCGTTCTGTAACAGTGAGGTTTCTGTAACAATGAGGGTTCTGTAACAGTGAGGGTTCTGTAACGGTGAGGGTTCTGTAACGGTGAGGGTTCTGTAACAGTGAGGTTTCTGTAACGGTGAGGGTTCTGTAACGATGAGGGTTCTGTAACGATGAGGGTTCTGTAACAGTGAGGTTTCTGTAACGGTGAGGGTTCTGTAACAGTGAGGTTTCTGTAACAGTGAGGGTTCTGTAACAGCAATGTTTCTGTAACGGTGAGGTTTCTGTAACGGTGAGGGTTCTGTAACAGTGAGGGTTCTGTAACAGTGAGGTTTCTGTAACGGTGAGAGTTCTGTAATGGTGAGTGTTCTGTAACGATGAGGGTTCTGTAATGGCGAGGGTTGTGTAACAGTGAGGTTTCTGTAACGGTGAGAGTTCTGTAATGGTGAGGTTTCTGTAACTGTGAGGGTTCTGTAGCAGTGAGGTTTCTGTAATGGTGAGAGGTCTGTAATGGTGAGTGTTCTGTAATGGTGAGGGTTCTGTAACGATGAGGTTTCTGTAACAGTGAGGTTTCTGTAACGATGAGGGTTCTGTAACGGTGAGGGTTCTGTTACGGTGAGGTTTCTGTAACAGTGAGGTTTCTTCACGCCGCCGGTGGCCGGAGCGCTCTTGCCTTCGTGGCCAGTTGTTTCCTGGGAGCCTTACCAGCTGATCTGATGAACATTATATTATAAAACTATAAAAAAAAACAAACAACAACATGCCTGGCAAAGAGGCCTTGCCTGCGTTCCCGTAACCTAGCAACCTTGGACATAGTGTATGGAAAAGCAAGAAGATGCAACAAGCTTGATTAAAATAAAATACACGTAAAAAATGCTTTTTTTTATTTAATTAGGGTCACAAATACACAGCAGAAGTCCCGCTGCGTTGTCTGGAAAGCTTTTGCTTGGTCTGATTTTCTGTTATTTGCAAGATAATTATTTTAATTGAGACCACATGATGGTTGTTGCCTAGCAGGGCATTCTCCTGGTGCACAGCACTGAAAACATTTCCATTGTAGAAGACCCTCGGAAGCTGTTGTGCCACCAGGAGGGCCCATCGTGGCCCCACTGGAGGCGAGTTAGAGCATTAAAGTGTTTGTCATCATTCGACATCCCAACCCAGACACTTCTCTTGCAGTGCTCCCCAGCACACTGCTGTGCCTTTAATTGATTCCTTCCTCTGACAATGACAGCACAGTGTTTTCAATAGAAGCCCTGTTATTGTTGAAGGAAGAAAGAGGGCACGACTCCCCCTCCTTTCCTCTTTCTCCTAAAGGCTGCATGGGTTCACATCCTTTGTCCCGAAAGCCTAAACTCAAGCTGCGGCTGATGGTGCCTCCCGCTCTGACTAATTCAATTACTCCACTGAGGAAGGGGGAATGAAGGGCTGTCTCTATCTAATTAACCTTCCCTGTGTACACTTTATTGACATGAATTACACACTTCTTTTTTTTCCCACTCACTGTAAATAACAATCGCTGTCAAATCCGTTTAACGGCCTCCCGAGTGGCTCAGCCAGCTAAAGCCCACAGAACATTTCCCAGCAACCCCATCCACTACTGCCTGCAAGAGTTCGGCTTGCTGTGCTCTCAGGCTAACATTTTCAATCAGATTCAAATGTGACCATTCGGTTCCCAATCTGATCCACAGCCCCAAATTCCCCACAACTTGTCTAAAAATGACAGTAATCAATTAACGTTCTGTGCAAATCCAACTGTACACCCAACAAATTAATTCCGTATTTAACCACAGGCTGATAAAATTTTCTTTGAACTCCACTCTGACCTAATAAAGTTTTGTCTGAAGCCCAACAAAATTTCAACGACCCTCAAATATAGCCCCACAGAAATCCATCTGAACTCAACTGTAATCCAACAAAACTCAATCTGAACCAAAGCTTGGCTGCAACTGGTAGCCAAGTGGTTAAGGCATTCGCCCTGTGATCAGAAAGTCCAGGTTCGATTCCCAAGACTGCTAGGCACCTCTGAGGTACCCTGAGCAAGGTACCGTCCCCACGCTCTGCTCCCCGGGCGCTGTGTTCGTAGCTGCCCTCTGCTTCACTTGGTGACTGGGTTAAATGCAGACGGTGAATTTCGTGCTGTTTACATTGTGTGCAGTGGTGTGTTCACGTATGACCGAATGATCACTTTCACTAAAAGACTGTGTCTGAGATTACGTATCATCTATTTTGTGAGTTCTATTAACTCTATACCCTCTCATCACATGATGCTGCCAGGCTGGGAGGGTGATAATAATAATAATAATAATAAAAAAATTAAAATAGATCAATTCAATTAAGAAGGGTTTATAATACTTGTGTTACCCTCAGATGTTAAGGGAGGGCATTCCACATTGGGGACCTTACACACAGTTAGTTGAAATCCTGAGCGAAGTCACGCTCCAGGCACTGAAAGGGCAGCTAGCGGTTCAGCAGCTCCATCGATTTTGGTAATGGCGGATTTCTCTCAGAGCCACGTTCCTGGGCCTGTAATGGTGAGGTTTCTTCACGGCACAGGAGGCCGGAGTGCTCTTGTGAGCAGCCTTTGTGGCCAGTTGCGTCTTGTTCTTGCCATAGTAGCGAAGTAGCGAAGTGGTGTTTTGCCACAAAAAAGGCTTGGTAGCTTTGTTTGAGGCACATGAGGACTGATAGTGCTTGGAGGAGAACACTAACTGTCAATTCTCTCAGCAGGCACCAGTTTAGGCAAGCATCTCTCTTGGTCTCCCAGTAACATTTGGCAGTTACCATACACCGTAATTTGACTGGACTGTGTTAACCTTTCCACAGGGCAACACAACAAACAAACAGACAAAAAACTGCACAGCTTATCCTGTCAGAAGCCCCAAAAAACAACACAACAAAGTAGACATCAAACACAATTCAAACAGACAAAAAAGCCATTTAACTTCACAGCCTATCCTGTCAGAAGCCCAAAAGACAAGCCCAAAAGCCTCCGCCCCCAAAAAATGGAACATGAAAATGAACAAGTCAGCAAAATCAAGACAAATTGCAGGCAAAGCTCTCTGCTTCAGAGCACAGAACAAAAACACGTCATAACAAAGCCGTAAAGCAACATTAATGGAATTCCAGGATTAGACAGTTGCACAAATCCAGAGCCTGCAATACATGACTCACTTTTGACTCAGATGTCAAAGAGGGTTATTTGAAGTAAAGCTTCAGAGAACCGCCTTTAATTACTATCAATATTAATATCAACATATTGAATAATGGAAGTGGGTTTCATATTTCTTATTTAGGCGCATTTACAAATATTCAAAACTTAATGCCAGGCTTTAAAGTTTGATTTTTGAAGTCTGTTAAAGGTTCTGGGATCAATCATTCATGAGTCAGAGAAGTTGCCAAAACTTGTGACAGTGTGACATCATTTTGAGAGAGAAGGATGCCATGAGCCACTGATTTCCTGACTGATGCTGTCTGACAGGCTGTTATTCTGACGACAGTAATTAGAGAGAGAGGTGGATTACAGACAGTTCCACTGAAGTTTTGTAGAGTTGTACCTTTAGGAGAGATGACTAAAGCCACTGATGCAAGTACAGTCTTTCCCAGCTCTCTTTTTGTCAAGCTTCATCAGGATAGCTCATTTATGTGTGCTACAATCTATTCAATGTAAACTCATTTAAAATCAGATTTCAGTTACATTTTTGTATTTTTAATTATGCAACATCAGAATTCAGTTTATTAATAGGTTATAATTTGCAAAGAACCAATTTAATAATATATGAATTATGATTATTATAGTTTCCTGTGATACGTAAATACTGTTAAAGGTACCATTCACTTTTTAAAACTCCATAGGGTCCATAAGCTTCATAAAATGCTATTAAATATCTGCCTATCCAGTTTGCAGCAGTTTTGCCTCATCTGTTCTGCCAATCACAACAGAGAGTGATTTGCACAATAAGTAATAGCCTGTTTATGGAATAAAGAGAGGTTGGTCATTATGATAGTCATGTTAATAAATATTATAATAAATTATATGTGTCTTCTAACCTTTACAAATGTCGTCTTCCGCTTGAAAACCAGCTCTGCAGGCACACAGCCCTTGGAGAACACCCCATGTTCCATTAGACTGACACTCCATCTTCAGGATAGAAACTTCATCAGCATTGTGCACACACTGGCCTCTGATCAGTCCAGATCCTGCTGGCGTTTCCTCAAAGCTAGCCTGATACTTGCTAAAAAATGGGCATTTCATGTAGTAGAGTTGCACAGAGGAAATAAAAATACATGATCCACTGTAGGAGAAGCCCAGATGGAAGCCCTTTTGGGAGATCCTTCCCAAATTCAGATTCTTAGAATACAAGTGTTTCTCAATGACTTCAGGGGTAGCTGTTTGAGGAAATGCACTTGGGGCGACAATCTCCTGCTTCTGTTGTCCCAATTCAGGGCTGACCACCGGTTTATTAGACTCAAGTAGAAGAACAGTAACAGGTGTTTGGTCAGCTTGCGCTAGCTGCAAGTTCAACCGGAGCTCATGGATATCCTTCCTGGGAAACCAAGAAGTCCATAGTTTTTTTGGTTGGTTTTTACGTATTTGATGACAGCCTTGATAGACAGGGTGTGGGTACTCCCTCCCCAGTGGCATCCTCATTTCTTGCCACTAGAAAATAAAAAGAACACACACACACACACACACACTCATATAAATATATAAATACACTCATATAAAATATAAAATGATAAACAGGAATTAAATAAGGAACTTACAGCGTTCTGGGGTGTGGATATCCATTCTAGCTTTGTTTTTATTTTTGTAGAATCCAATATATATTCTGAAATAGTTATTTAAAGTTATTGTGGCAAATTATTGTGTATATATATGTGTATATAAATGTGTGTGTGTGTGTGTGTGTGTATGTGATTAAACTTGAAATGTTGAAAAGTTGAAAACTGTTGAAAACTGTTGAAAAGAAAAGGATTGATTACCTTTAATTGGTTCTTGTTGTCCCGACGCTGCCAAAAACGCCCCACAAATGAAAAGCCGCGACAGTAAACACCTGAGGAGAGACATGTCCCTGCAGTTCCCGGGCTTCTGCCTGTGGAATACCTTCTCAGGCTGGAGGTCCAGGAGGGTTGCGCCCACTCATTAATATTTCTGACAGATCATCTCAGCCTGGGCTTTACCACCACACTCCTGACTCCACCACACTACTAACACACTGATTTACAGAGCAACACCCTCCTCCCTCACACAGCCTGCTCTTCAACCACTCACTCCACTTTCATTCTCCACGGAGCTTACTGCATTTAAAACTATCAGGGAGTGTCGTCTATAAATGATGAGGAACTGACGGAAAGAAACGAAAATAATTTACATTGATCATTTTAAATGTTATATAAAGCTGAGGTAAAGGTTGAAGAACCTGCTGAAAAGATGACAAAATAAAATCTGAAATAAATTTTGAAGACAGAGAAGCTGAGGAAAACATTGAAAATAAAAGCTGAAATAACAGTTAAAGAAAGAAAATGATATATGATATATGAATGAAAATATAAGTAAATGATACAGAAAGAAAAGCTGAGGTAAATGTGAGATAAATTAATAAAAAGTGGAGGAACATGTTGAAGAGTGTGTGTAAAACCAGGGTAAATGCTGAACAACGTTTGGGTATGCCTCAAGTGTAGGCTGACTGAAATCCAGGTTTTTCAGGTAAAGCTAGCAGAACTCCTCCACACATTTTCTTTGCTCTTGCACTGTAGTGAAAAATGCTTAACTTTTAGGGTTGCCTACTCTAACTAAAACCCTTTTCCATTATTAGTCTTTTTTTTCTTTCACTTCTTGTTTTTGTTGTTGCCTAATTTTCAAACTTCCACTTTTTTGGTCATGAAAAAGGATTTAAAAAAAGAGGAAATATCATCTGAAAAAGCAAACACACACTTGAGTAAAAAATAATCTTTGAGTAAGCCCATATACTGTTTTTAATTTTATTTAAAATAAATATACAGAACAGTTTTGTAGGGGAATGAGGCTGGATTTTTCTTTTGAATGGAGGGGGGTATTGGGACGAAACCAGCTTTTTGCTTGACGAAGCCTCGCTAAAATGCCTTTATGACCAAACAGGAAGGTACTTGAACGTCTGAAGCCCCCCCACTCCCCCTGAACATGCTGCTGATGTGTCACTATTTAGTTTCGTCTACTGACTACAATTCTCACACCAAGGGGGAAGGCTTCCTGTCTGCTGGATCGTTCAACCCAGCTGCATTACATTACTGACCTTAGCACTAAGATTTCTGACTACCGCTTCAGTTTTTGAGTTGTCACTGCCAGATGATGGTTTGAATATGAGGTCACAGAATATGCTGAATGATCCATTTTCATAAAGGAGGATATAACTTCTATTTTTACCCCTGAGAAACGCACTAACTGAGAGTTTGTGAGCCTCCTGGACTTCGCCGATGACTTTTAAAAAAGCGGTACCAACTAATTCCCGTCACACACTGATCAATAGTGTAACTGGACGTGTATAATAATTCCAACTGTTTTATCTTATATCTGCAAGGACATTAAGTTAAAGTCAAAGTCAACTTTATTGTCATTTCACCGTGTACAAGTATACAGGGAGACGAAATGACGAGAGCTCTGGATCTACAGTGTACATACAAATACTTAAACACTGTCATCACTGTTTAAACATCAGAATCAGATGCATTAATCCCAGATTTAATTGCTCGTTACAACTGCACTGACGCACAGAGACAACTATAAAATGTAAAGTCTAAGTGAGGGAGGCAGCCATTGTATAGCTACAGATAAGACAAAGTTTTATGAGCAATTTAAGCAGAATATATTCATTCAGTTTTTGTAACCGCTCAATCCATACTAGTGTTCTGGAGACCCAGAGCCTATCCCAGGGTCAAAAGGCGCTAGGCAGCGACTCACCCTGGGTGGGGCGCAAGCCCACCACAGGGCACACACACACACACACACACTTCACTCACACTCTCACACCTACGGTCAATTTAGAATCCCCAGATCAGCTGACGCGCATGTCATTGGACTGTGGGAGCAACCGGAGACCGAAAACACAGAATACATTGAAATCAGTTTTCACACAGAATCAGATAGCCTCAGACTCCTCATAATGCAAATGTTTATTAGGTGAAGCATATTTCTCAATAGTGCAATTCCAACTGTGCAATACAGTAAAGCAAACAACAAGGCTTAAAGTAATTCCTCATGTGAAACCCTTAAGCCACATACGGTGAAAACGCACAGGCAAATGAACAGAACTAACACCTTAAAGTAAGATATCTAGAATCCCACACTTTTACACAATAATACATCATTATTTATCCACTTTGGCAGTTATAGGTAATGTTAAAAGTAATACTGCAGAAGTTTCTCTGGAAATACACCTTCCTGTCTGGGATATGACTCATCCCTGTTTTCCAACTCAACACACCATGCCTGTTGGTATGTTATGCAACTTGCAAGTGTGTAATGCAATCTTTGAAAGCACTAAGAAATGTGGGGCTTTAAACATGTTTCTGTATCCATAAATCCTAAACAAACAAATGTACACTTCAAAACAATATTTAAATAAATACTTTAAACACAGTGTGTGTCCTAGAGAGCTACTAGCAACTGCTGAAACAAAGACAGTCTTTTGACCCAGTTTAGAGTTTATATTATAAGGCATGTATTTACTGTAAGTCAGATTGGAGATGGTTTTCTCCTCAGTTTTGTAACTTCTTACTAAAAATCAACCAGTGAGCAAACTCAGTACATTCCGACCATAAAACAAAGGTAAAGCCCACCTTATTTAGCCAAACCATAGATTTCTGTTTTCTTTTTAAGGCCTCTCCGTTTGCAATATTGAAGCATTATTGTTCAGAATCTACTTGTCAAACTGTCCTTTGGTAGCTGTGTGTAGAAGTCAGCGGATACACTGTAAGTCTGCAATTACATATTATACTTTGAGTAAAGTGAACCAGTATCTAACCTGCTAAATATAAAGCAGTGAATTCCACAATGAACTTATAAACTTAAAACTAAACCTTCATAAGTCTCCATTTCAGCTGACTTTATACAAAAATCTTTGCAGATTCAAAAAGGTACTATAAAACCTATTAAAAAATACAGCTCTTTTTCTTGAAATGAAGTAGATCAAGGCTAAAAAATCCCAATTTCCAACCCACCTGCCAAACAACAATCAGCACTGAATTCTTCCAAAATGAGGATTCTCTGTTTCTCTTCTTCCTCCTTCCTCCATAAAGAGCAAAAGGCAACATCCAGGCTTCATCCCTTTATTACTTTCTTGTTCACAGATTTGGCACAGTGCGAAGATGGCTTTTAACATCACCTGACTCTCCTTACTCTCATTCATGCTCCCCGTCCATGTTTAAGTCTATATCTCTCTCACTGTAACATGCACTTCTCTTTCCGACTACCGTACTTCTTCCGTCTCTGCTCCAGACCTCTCTCCAGACGCTCGTCTTCTTCGAGTGCTCTGCGCAGGAGAAAAATGAAGGAGGTGCTTATGATCAAAACAAATCAATATTAAACCCCAGATATCCTGACTATCCAGACACCCCTGCTCATAAAGTTAGACATAAGTATTATAGAGATCACACTTCTGCATATTTTAGTGCGCAATTATTGTTCACTTAACACATATTGCTGAAAAAATATAAAATGTGCTTTTATATTTTTTGTTTTATTTGTTTGAGAAAATAAACAAAAGTGTCACGGTCGGTGGCCGCTAGAGGCCACTGTTTTTCTGTTTTTGACCCTGTTTTCTGTTCTGTGTGTTCTGGGGACCTTTATTTTGACGTT
>JBBPDB010000028.1:2733953-2755330 GCA_037974465.1 Brachypetersius altus | reverse complement strand
TCCCTGGAGCAACTTGGGGTTAAGGGTCTTGCTCAGGGACCCAGTGGTGGTGCTGAAGGTAGGATTCGAACCCATGTAGGATGGAGTGGCATTGTAGCATGTTCAGCGATGAATCTTGGTTCTGCCTTAACACGGATGACCATCGTATGCGTGTATGTGGAAACCGGGAGCAGAGGATCGATCCTGCCAATGTTGTGAAGAGAGTCTCCCAATCGTTCCCCTTTCGAACATGTGTGGGATCCGCTTAGACTAGATACCAATATGCAGGATCTCGAGGACCGACCGACTTGCCGCAGAAGATACAACAGCTGTAAGAGCAGTGCGTCCAAACTGCCAACTCTGTTGTCCGTTTGATATGATATTGTAATAATTGCGATAGTCACATGACCTTTCCACACATGCGGCTTAATTTAATTTCTGGGTGCATAACTTTTTCTCCGCTTTGTACATTACCATGTACTTCTGATACACATCTGCTTGTTGTATAAGAGGATATTTTGAAAATGCCTCTGCAAATACATTCAGTTTTACAAGGCAGCTATAACAGCGTATCCTAGAGCTGAGAATCTAATATTTCACACTTTGAAGAAAATGTATACAATGTTTCTTTATTAAGTGTTTGGTACATGGTGCCTGTTGGAAAATAAAAAATAACTATACATTGTGCATCTGTCACTTGTTATTGCATCTGTCAATCAGTATATGGATCTGTCAATGTGCAGCTGTCAATCAGTATATGGACAGCACTTTTAATATACATTTCAAAGGCTAACAAATTCACAGCTCATGAAGTGAATACTTTGTGAAGAATTTACAGTACTGTCCCTATACAATACTCCAAGGGTTTACCACATTCTACCTACAGACCTCTCATTCAGATTACTCTGCGTAATCATTTTTGTTTTGATTTGCAGTGAAGGTTCATAAACGGCTGATTGTATCTGGATCTTTGATGTATCCCTGGTGATAGAACTGATAATTCTATTTACCACCAAAGCCTTTGTAGATGTGCTGTAATAAAGTGCTACATTTGTACATTAAGCAATCTACTGCACTTTTTTGTACAGAACAAAACAGTGTGGTAAAAAAGCTACTTTTGCTCAGACACATCAGAGGTCAGTCACAAAAAAAACATACATTATAATCTTATGATTCTGACCGGAGTTACAAGAAAACAGGTGTTTTGTCCCTATTACTGGCGCTCTTGAAGCAGCCCTGATTTCATATCATATTAGCGAAGGTTAGATTGTCTTTGATTCACAGGTGATGTTCAGCTGCAAAACTCCTAACAGGACCTCTTCTTCTGAAGTCTTCCCTGGATGTAGCGCAGGCTCTCATAAGCAGTCACCACATGGAATCTCTGGATCAGAAATGCAATTTTCCACTTTGCCACTAGAGGTCAGGAGAAACACATTTTAACATGCAGATTTGCGCAAAGGACTTCAGCAAAAGCTGTATTTAAAACTTGAGCAGAAAGTTGGGCTTATGAACACACACTATGTATGTACCAAGGCCCAATTAATAGCTTGGTCACCCTAACCAGATATACACTGACCAGTCCTAATCTTAGATAAAATCCCTTAAACTAGGGGTGGGCAATACGACAATATAAATGTTATATGTTAAGATTTTTTCCCCTCATTTCAGACATGCAAAGGCTTTTTATCAACCCCTAGGAGCACAAAATGGCTATAAGTGAGAAGTGGAAAGTGTTTGACACTAAAAGGACCCTCCCTGGCTCAGGCCATACCTCCAAACTAGATGGAAGTGCAAGGAGGAAATTAGCCAAGAGGCCTGTGGCAGTTAAAGAGGGAGAATATTCATTGGGTGCATGTGACAACAAGTGCTCCACAAACGTGGCTTGAATGGGAGGGTTGCAAAAAACGCCTCAGGAAATGCCACATTTAATCAAGCATACCAGCAGTAAAACATGGCGGTGGTAGCCTCCTGTTGTGGATGCCAGAAATTGTCCAATGGGCAGAAACCCAAAGGAGAAAAAACTAAAGGACAAGAGAGGGGGGGTGATCTAAAACTAACACAAAACCCAAAAGAAAACAGTTACACAATCACAAATGACCAAAGACAGTGACAAAGAAAATAAAGAGGTTATGCTGCCCTCTGCTGGGTATTGGTGAGCATAGCAGCCTTAGACACCACTGTTATTTAAATTTGTAACATTTTGCATCGTTTTCCTTAAGCCTCTAACAGTAGAGAAAATACAAATACACATTACAGATTTTAGCTTTGTGTGTGTCAGGATGTTAATCATTTCTATGCCTCTCTTCAAGCAGTTCAGTATTTTTAGTTGCCTTCCAGCCCTCAGTTATCATTAACCAAGGTCATAGGGGGAAGACTCCCTGGACAGGTCCCTGGACAGTACATCACAAGGCAGACAGACAAATTTAGCATCTCCAATTAGCCTGACACACATGTTTTTGGACTGAGGGAGAAAACCCAGCACAGCGTTTCAACAATTCATTAAAAGAAGAAATTCTTATTGCCCAGAATAATAACTTTTACAGATTTCATAGCCAGAGCAGTACTCTCCCATTTCACTGTACACTACAGGGAGTCCTTGGGTTTCGAGTTTACGGCGCTCACTCCCATAACTAGTTTGGAAGTTGGCATCCCCATTACGCTTACCTACACCATTTCGGACTGTTTAAAGCGCAAGTGTTTTCACACTCATTAGTCATTTTTTCTGTTACTACAGTCCAGTACATTTATCTCCTTTTCCTTTTTCTGTGGCTTAGTTGTGTTTTTATATTCTAGATTATGATTTTACAACCGTGTTAGGATCAGTAAGTGACTAAGGTTAAGGGGTGTTTCAGCAAAATTTGGGCTACATCACTATCATAGGACAGGATCATAACTCGAGGACCCCCTGTATACAGAAGTACGCAGTGTTTGATTAATTAAGACAAACACAGTTCACTCACTAAGGGACTTCTCTGCAGTTGTACGCAATATTTGGATCCAAAGCACTTCGTAGACTTTGGAATGACGGACTGGTACATGAGGACCTGCCAACAAATAGGAAGATATGTAAATGGTACTATTTTACAAAAACAAATAAAAATGTTGCTAAAGACTCCTCTGACATGTTTACGTTAGTTGGTAACCTGAAGTTACATGGCCAACAGAAAAAATGATGTTTCAGCAGATGTGGAACATCCTACCTGGAAATTAGGTTACATAATTAATAACATGTTGTAAATCTTAATCTTTATTTGTTAATAAATTGCACTTGTGACAGGCTACATACCGGGCAATGTACACAACAATACATAAACACACAAGAAACTGCATTAGTTCACGTTTTTTACTTTTGCACTGTTTAATGTAGCTATAAAAAAAACAGAAGCTTATACGCGACCATCATTTAGAAATTTGACAATGTATATGAAAAGTGATTTTATTGTTGCTATAAAGCCAGTGTTTGGAGAGACCCAAGCATTGGTTTTATGGGTAAAAAAGGTTTATGTTAAAAAAAAAAGAACTCGCACCATGTATTGCAGAGCCGACTTAGCCACAGAAATCGACTTTGATTTGAACCCTTGGAATTAATAACTACCTCACTGATAAATCTTCACGGTGCTCCTGGAGTCATTTTGACTGGGGGTCCACTTCTGGGGTGTCTCCATTTGTAGATTGTTATATTGTAGCCTGGTGAATTTTTAAAGTCTTTAATATCACTTTGTAACCCTTTCCAGCCTTCACCAAATCTAGATCATAGATCCTTTGAAAGCTCTTTTTGACAAAGCATGGCTCACATAAGCGTATTCTTCTCGCAAGCTCAAAAAGTTTGAGTGTTTTTTATGGATCAGAGTAGCTCTACGTTTACGTTTGCGGCGTTTAGCGGACGCTCTTATCCAGAGCGACGTACATCAGAGCTTAAAGTCCTCAACTGTTCTTAAACCTGTAAAGCTCTACTTAAATCAACAACAGCTATTTAACCAAGCTCTAGTCCACACCCCTCCAAATACATTCTATTAACAAGACTCAAGGTATGCAAACACTTGACTCCAGTTAGTCTTTCTGAGGTCATTAATGTAAGGGTTCACAAAGCAATATAGAGTTTTTTTTATGGTTGTTCTCAAGAACGACAAGATTTCCTTATGCTATTACTTTAGGGACATATTTGTCAATACCCTCGACACAGACGAAGATCAGGCCACATTTTATGATAAAAAACTGTTACGTTATTCCGCCGACATGTTGAGCACGGAGAGCTTAAACACTGAGACAACTGAGCAACTCGTCAGTGAACTATGAGGGCAAAAAAAATAAAATAAAATAATCGTTCATTAATCGTAATCGAGTTAAAATGTTCAATTAATCGAGATTTTGATTTTAGGCCAAATCGCCCAGCCCTAGTGTGACTCTATTCTTCATGTGTCATGTGTTAAGCCTCATTTCCTCTCTCAGACGGGGCACAAGATAATTCTGTGCTTGTTGTTTGGCCTTGAAAGTAATGATAATGAAAGTCACTGGTTTGCATAAACATTTCAAGCACTACCCAATGTTTTTTATTTTCTTAGTTGGACAGTTTTTTCTGAATTTCTCTGAATATTTTTTTAAAAAATGAACGGAAAAGGTGAAAGAAGTGGGAAAACTCGTTCCATTTACAGCAGCCTCTAATACAAAGCACAGCCTAAGCTGAACTTCGTTATTAGAGACCAAAAGGAAATAACTCACGTGTCAGATTCCTTGATGACGAGAAACACAGTCAAAGCATTAACTTTAACAGGGTCCAAATTCTTCACCTCTATACTTCCAAATACACTGGAGGGAAGGAAATAGAGAGGCATGTAAATAAATGCTTCTTGAAGCTCACTGGGATTACAGTAAGATTTCATACTGGAGCTATGACTGCTTAACTTGCCCTCTGGATTTAAATGCTCCTACATTTTTCAAGCGAATTGCCTGGTTTACAAAAACGTAATCCCAATAAGCACAGGCACAGGGTTTGGTTTACCTGTCTGGGTTGAATGGGGATTCGAGGGATCCATTAAGCATTGCAGACACATTCCCACATGATGTTTCTGCAAACTGGAATAAAAAAATAAAATTGAGTGAGTCCGGGTTCTTTCACATAATACGACCTTTACAGTACTGCACCCGTGAGATTTGCCATGATGCTGTAGAACGTCGCCCACACAGTGCAGCTGTCATCAGTGATGGGAATGTTAACGGACCTGATTTTTAACAGTGTCTGCTCTTATTCCTGAATTCCACCAAGCGCAACAATAGAAAATGGTGCAGCTGAAAGAGACATTAGGCTTTCAGTATAAAGTCAAGTAGACTTTATTGTCATTTCTACCATATACACAGTTCATAGTAAAAATGAAACAACGTTCCTCCAGGACCATGGAGCAACACAAGTGCAAAACAGAACCGAACAAGAGCAACAATCCCCTAAACAAGACAATGTATAATGTGAATTCCTGAAAGGATGGATTATAAAGCAATAAGGCTTGTAAAAGCTTTTCAACAGTTATTTGTCAGGACAGGCGCGCTGTTAGGACCAAGGTAGAGATTAGGACCATGGTAAAGTCACTGTAACACATGATCTTGGATCTTGCTGCTTATTTATACAGCAGTTCGTCCTCACTACACTCATTTGGTGAGAAGAGTTTAGCTCAGTTTACACTGCTGCTAACCATTACTCATTTTCTAAAAAGTCTTTCTTTAGATCAGGGGTGCTGAACTCCAGTCCTGGAGGGCCGGTTTCCAGCTGGTTCTGGTGAATTCCCTGCTCAGAAACACCTAGTCCAGCTCGCCAGGTAATTGCTAGGTTAAGTGAATGTGTTTGAGTAGGAGAACCACCAAACTGTGCTGGCACTGCTTCTTTAAATCACTGCAAAAAGCCCCTCACATTTTCCTCTGGTTTCAAAGGACTTTTATTTTGACACTTCTGAGTTACCCCTTTCATTAATCCTCCATTTGGTTTGTCCCATTTGATCTGTTTCACCTGGTGCTTATTTGCCCCTTTATTTAAGGCCTCTCCAGGACGAGGCTCGTGTCTGTTGACCCTCATGTTACCCTTCTATTTCCGTTCTCTTTGCTTTTCTTGCGTTATTCTGCTAATGCCTTTCTGAGTTTCAGTTATTTCCTGGCTTCTGCCTCTCTGTGTGGTCTTGTGCCATTCTCTGTTTTTTCCCTGCTCCTTCTTGGTTTCCTGTGTGCTGGCCTTGCTGTACAGGACCAAGCCTTGTGGCCGCCTCCTTGTTGGCCACCCTGGCTATTAGCATACATGGTGTGCAGGCCTCCCTCATTGGGAGCGTTAAAGATTCCATGACATGCTGCTTTTGTGTACTGTATTTCTGAAATTCAGCCTGGTGCAGAATTGCAGCCACTCTGGGCCAGTCCCACATTGAGATTCCTGTAGGGCCTTTCCGTGTCTGTGGTTTTAAAAGATAATGAGGAACAGAGAGATGGGTCGAGGTGGAGGGTGGAGAAAATAAAACTAACCCACTGGTTCTTCAGAGGCTCACATGAAGGAACAAATACGTTTGTGCTCATTTGTGCATCCAAGCACTGAGCAACTCCCATCCTTCACTCATTTACGAGCCATGATGTCTCTAGAGGGCAAAGCATCTCTCTCACATCGCATTGACAGTCAGTGGAGAGAAATTTTTAGGGTAGGCAGCCAAATTCTCTGGACGGGCAAAGCATGAGAAAGGGGAAGTAACGTCTCCCCGAATGCAGTGGAGCAGAATGACCAAAGCACTCTTTACACCGATCGCCATTAGTAGCCACTGCAGGACCACAGGCAGGCCAGGGAAACTCGTATGTTAAAAAATCTCAAAGTGATATTTTCATGCTATGGGATCTTTAAGCCTGTCCCTACAGTGAGCCACAGTAATGGGCCTATGTTGGTGCTGCATGTGGCTGCAGGGCTTCCTTGTCTGGTGATGGACTTTATCGGGTGGGTGTGGCCAGCCCACAAGCCAAGTTCTCTGAGGAGGCCTTGCTAGGAGCCGCATGTGCTTACTCTCACTAGACAGATGTCTCCTGAGGGACTGCCCATCAGTGAGGCCCTCTGGATATCTGGTTTGTGAGGTGTTCAGCTGGCCCCTGGTTATGCGTGGGCTATGTATGTGTCTTTTTAAAACCCCAGTATGGATTTTCAGAAGGAATGGAAGCTTGTTCTGATTTCTGCATCTAGGCAAAATCTGTATTCCCTGTAAAAGAACTGTAGCCTGCTCTGTTCTGTGCTTCTGGTTCTCTGGAATGTCTGTTCCCTGTCCTGCATGAACCTATTGCTCCCTGTTTTCTTTAATAAACCTGCTTTCACAACACAACTGCTTGTGCATCCCGTTCTCTACGCCTACACACCACTGAAGTGCAGCCTGCTGGCATAAGTAAGCGTTTAGGTGTGATGACCAAACACGATGACCTGTAATATGCTTGAAAGACTGGAAGGAACATTAGCAATACTAGCAAATATTGGGAAATGTTCAGTGTTCTATTAGTTATAGCTGCTTTATCTGTAACACATAGTCAGCCTCATAAGATCAGTTCTGTTAACCCTAATAAGGTCTTTGGGTCTGTGGGACCCCTTTTCAGCTTTTAAGAAAAATTAGACAATTTATTTTTTTCATACTGAGATTCATTCTGCAAGGAAAAACATTTTTATAAAAAAAGAAACAAAAACGAGTGGCATTTCATGAATATGATTTAACAAAGGTAAAAGGAACATGTTTTGTTTATATTGCAAATGGGATGAAGTAAACTTCTGCAGAGAATTTGAACAAAAAAGGTTTGAATATTTTGTTTTAAAAGCCCCAGAATGCAATGGGTCCACCAGACCCAGCTGGACTCCCTGTGTAACCTGTAGCATGTGGCTAAAATGCAACAGTGTCATTAAAAAAGTGCCACATCTGTGGACACAGTGCTGACCACAGGGAGGGCAACGTCCAGCATCTCCATGGCAACTGAAACAAAGCTTCATTGAGTGTGTTATCACTACCGCACTGTTCTTCCCAGTCAGTCAGAAATGTGTGCAGCTCTATCTATGAAGGATGGAGTCGGCCAAGAACGGCAATGAAAGATTTTTCTATAAACAGCAATAAGAACGTATTCCTTGATTTTGGATGATCTTTGTTGTGATTTTACACCAGAGCCAGGTGTGCTACAATATTCTATACATTTGTCAAACTTTGAAAATCACTTCATGAAAACTACACCCTTCTGTGCAATAATACAAAAAATGACAAATTATTTTAATTATTTGTTAGATTACAGTTTTATAAAAGAAACATGAAATATTATAATAAGTTTGATCATAAAGTCATTTTAAGGGCAAAGCAAGAACACATTTTGAGTTAATGAGACAAAATACAGCATTCAAACACAACAGTGTAGGTCATAGATGGGACAGAACTTGTGTGAACGTTACTTACGTTAATAGAAGCCCTGATCCAGAAAGAGCGGACTGGGTTGTTCTGACACTCAAACCACCCGGGACAATCTGTGATATAGGTTTCTGTCAACAGAGAAAATGGATTGAGCTCTTAGGTTGGACCGGGCAGGCGTTATTTTGTCTCAGCCGGCACAATTGGTGAGCAGTCATGCCATTGGAGTCCCTCAAGAGTCCATTTTTTGACCTGTTCAGCCTGTGAACACTTCCTCCGGGTCAAATTCTTAAATGGAATAATGTGTCCTTTCATAAATATGCAGATTTCCACCTCTCACACCAAGAGACTTTGGTCTAATAGATTCATTGTGTCTGTGCCTCGTCTGTGGATGCATCAAAACTTTCTGAAATTGAATAAAGACAAAACGGACATTATCTCATCTGGATATAGGGAAGATCAATTCTCAGTGCTCACATGGAATCTAGAGCACTTAAAGTGTCCTGATGGTCCCAGTGACTGCCTGCTGAGAGTTTGCCAAAAAGTAGCTTAAGGATTCTCAGACTCTGATAAGCAAAATCAATTGGTCTGTTGAAACAGAGGTTGAACTATTTGGCCACAATTCCCAAAAACGTGTGGAGGAAGGCAGGCACTGAGCTTAACCTAATTAATACCATCCCTACAGTCAAACACAATGGTGGCAGCATCATGCTGTGGGGAGGTTTTGCTCTCTAGTCAGAATAAAGAGGAAGATGGAGGCAGAAAAATATACAGCAATCATTTGGAAAACCTTTTCCATAGTGCTGTGGTAGGGCTGGGCGATTTGGCCTAAAATCAAAATCTCGATTAATTGAACATTTTAACTCGATTACGATTAATAAACGTTTAATCCCTTTTAAACGATTAATTTATTTATACTTTTTTTGCCCTCATAGTTCTCTGACAAGTCGCTCAGTTGTCTCAGAGTTTGAGCTCTCCGTGCTCGACATGTCGGCGGAGTAACATAACGGAGCGGGGTCACGTGACTCCACACGCGGTAGTGTTTTTAAAGGGACAGTAATCGAAATAATCGCCCGGCCCTAACACATGACGTTAAGGGTGTCGTCATTATATTATGCTGTCCTGAACCTGAACTAGTCACAGAAAGATGGTCTGAGCTTTCCTGTGCCTCCCCCCAGGCTCTGAACGATGCCAAACGAGAGCTTCGCTACTTGTTAGTTTACCTCCACGGCGAAGACCACCAGGACACTGATGAATTCTGCAGGTAGGTCGGAACTCTGCTTCATGTAACGTTTTGCATTTGTCCGCCGCTTGAACATGCGTTCAGTGTGTGTTCATGTCCATTCCTCCCTTAAGAAACACGTTATGTACCGAAGAGGTGCTCACCTTCATCAACACACGGATGCTCTTCTGGGCGTGCTCCACCAGCAAGCCTGAAGGATACAGAGGTAACCGCACCGTTCCTTTGTGTTTCCCCAACACCTATTCAGATAGAATTAGGTTTAAATGCGGTTCACACCATGTCTGTATTATGCATCACATAACAGCAGATAATGTTGACGTTTTAACTGTTTAATCGGTAGAATGTCTTCCTCTCTACATTGAAAGAGCATTAGCGATGTAGGGAAGAAAACGGTGACCCCAATAACGGATTGAAGAGGCAAGAATAACTAGAGTTACGGGTATAATGTGTTATTTTATATACAGTATTGCAGCAACTAGTCATCTTTTAACTTAAATTCCACGCTAAAAATACAAACGAGGGCTCGTTGGAAAGGTCTCCTGTGTCTTTCCCCACAGAGACATGCAGCTCGGGGGTTGTGGGACAAAAGCGAACGGGTCCCTCGGTGTGAAAACATCCAGAAAAAACATATTTATTGCCACAAAAAAGCAAAAATATAGGGGGAGGATATTTGCGGGGATTTCTGAGTAAGACTATGAGTTCGGTTCTCAAAACAAATGTGTGTGTGGCTGAATCTGCGACTCCTGCTTCAAATCCGAGGTCCATGAGTGTCCCGCCATGACACAGACCTCAACATTTCTAAGAGAAACCTCCACTAGAAGCTCCAGATGTAAGAGCTGTTTCACTAAAGAGATGTACAGACATCCTTCTGATAAACGTATCCAATCATGGGTGTCTGAATATTAGAGGCTGAAGTGTTGGATCCTGGGGGTGTGGATCTCCATGACCAGAATTGGGTACATCTGCCTTATTTCGTCCTGGAGTTAAGTCTGTCTGTGCTGTTGTGCGCAGTGTCCCAGGCCTTGAGGGAGAACACGTATCCCTTCCTGGCCATGATCATGCTGAAGGACCGTAAGATGACGGTGGTGGGGCGGCTGGAGGGTCTGATCCAACCAGAAGATCTCATCAACCAGCTCAACTTCATCATGGAGGCCAACCAGACATATCTGATGTCAGAACGGCTTGAGAGGTGAGCGTAAACGGAACATGGTTTATTCTCTTTCTAAGTCAAATTGAGAAGTTATTTTCTTTTCTACACGTGATTTCAGGTTTATTTTGCTGTTGCAACCCTGTACTTTTATGGTTGATTGCGTGTGCCTTAGGGAGGAGAGAAATCAGACGCAGGTGCTGCGGCAGCAGCAGGATGAGGCGTACCTGGCCTCCCTTCGCGCGGACCAGGAGAAGGAGCGGAAGAAGAGGGAGGAGCAGGAACAGAAGAGGCAGGAGGAGGAGGCGGCCCGCCAGAGTGTTCTGGCTGAGGAGAGGAGGCGCAGGGTGAGCAGCTCCACAGCCACAAAAGCACAGTAGTTTGAGAAATCACTAAGATTTAAGGACTTGTGAGTTGATTCCATCAAAAATCAGATTCCCACAATTTCACCTCTATCCCAGATCAGCAAAAACAAGTTTGGTGTCCACTGTTTGCTTCCATAGAGCTACAAAATCTAAGCCTAATTCATGACACGCTTGGAAAATCACCTCTAGACATGCTTATGTGGTTTCTGACACTATGTACTGTTATCTAGAACAGACAATTCTAAATAACTAGATTCTGTTACTGATACAAGGGACGGTAGGGCTGGGCGATTATCGACATTCAGAACCTATAACCGATCAAATGTTTCCAGGTCGATTATTTCGATTACTGTCCCTTTAAAAGCACTACCGCGTGTGGAGTCACGTGACCGCGCTCCGTTATGTCACGTGTCGAGCACGGAGAGCTTAAACACTGAGACGACTGAGCAACTTGTCGGTGAACTATGAGGGCAAAATAAATAAATAAATGAAATAATCGTTCATTAATTGTAATTGAGTTAAAATGTTCAATTAATCGAGATTTTGATTTTATTGCCCAGCCCTAAGGGACGGTTGTTGCATCTGATTGTTTGTAGCCTGTTGTTAACAGCTACCTGGTGTTAATATGTTCACAGACACTTGAAGAGGAAAAAGAGCGCAAGTCTGAGTGTCTTCCCCCCGAGCCGGCTCTGGACGACCCAGACAGCGTCAAAATAGTGTTCAAACTTCCCAACGACACACGTGTGGAGCGACGGTTCCTCTTCTCCCAGTCTCTGACAGTAAGGCCATTCCTGCATGTTCATTTTAATGTTATTTAAATGAACAGGTCACATGCAGATTTAGAGTATTGGATTAATGAAGCCACTTTTGGGCCACCGTTGCAAAATCTGGGATGCAAGGAGGGAGTTTTGGGCTTTACACTTATTTCACAAAAGTCACTCTATGAACCGAGCCGCTTCCTGGCGTGTGAAGACGATAAAAGGAGAGCTGAGAGAGACGCGGAGTTAAAGAGGAACTCGGGTTCAACTGAAAAACAGTCGTTGCTGCATCTGTTGTAAATATGCCATCTCACCCTTATAGGGAGTAGTGTTTTCTGTGTAAAGATTATGAAAGATGTTTGAAAAACAAGCACTTGGGAGTTTTTTCCCTCTCATCTACCCGACTAATGCACTGGGACCCCAGATAGTTTTCGTTACTTTGGAAGCAGAATATTGACTCTTTAGTTACTGGCCTCCACAATAGTGACCCATCAGTTATTTATTTATTTATTTTAAAACACAAGAAGGAATGCAGCGCCTTGCTATAGAACACAACCAACTGCGTCGTGTATTCCGTGTGAATTTTAGGCGACACAGTCTTACTCTTCTCTCCCCTTTTCTTTCAGGTAATCCACGACTTTCTGTTTTCCTTGAAAGAGACGCCAGAGAAATTCCAAATTGTAACGAACTTCCCTCGTCGTGTGCTGCCCTGCCTGCCGACGGAGGAGCAGCCCAACCCCCCCACGCTGAAGGAGGCGGGCCTGAGCCGGTCAGAGGTCCTATTTGTGCAGGACCTTACAGATGATTGACATTTAGCCCCTCTTCCTTGCATACGACGCCACTCGCTCCCTCCAGCTCCTGATTTTTTTTTATTATTTTTTTTCTCCCTTTTCATTTCCGTGAAAAAGCCACTGTGTACATGGGATCACTGACGTTTCCTTTACTCAGATTAAGGACCCGCCCCACGCTCCCCCAGGTAACATTTTACGTAAGCTGAGTGCAAGGTTTAAACGGCCCTGTATATATATATATGACCTAGATATTTAAGGACAAGCCTGGAAACAGTCCACAATACTTTTTTCTTTTTTACGCAAATCGAAGTTGACCATATGTATCTGCCATACAATGACCAAATGAGAGATGAAGTATCTGCCGTTCATAAAGCGAATAGGGGGGTGGGGGGGATGAAGAGGGCCACAGAATTCCTCTGTGACTCTGTATTTGTAGTAGTAAAGTCTGCCCATAGTGTGCCTGTGGTCACTCATGAATGCCTATTTTTGCCCATCTTCCATCTGACTTGGGCCGGTCATGTAAAGATGTAATTTTCCGATTCTAAATTAAACATTTTAAAACGTCGTCGTGGTTTGACTTGGATAATCCTCTAGTTCGAGCTCTCGGTAACGTCCGCACGGCGGACACTGCTAACCTGAAAGCCATGTTCCTTTTAATATTTTTGTAGGTATGTGGGGAACCAATAAAAAAAATATTACGCAAAATTGAGTTAAAACGTTTCTTTGCATGCACACAGGGACCCTCCGGCGTTCGGCGAGGGTTTGCACGGTAAACGACTGTATAGTTTCCAGGTCCTTCCTTTTAAAGCAGTGATTAAGTCGGTGTAGTATTGGTATACATCATACATTTATTAGTGAACAACCCTCTCAAATCAGCCACAACAATTAAAAAAAATATGATTGCACTACTCAGTAAAGCAGAACTAGCAACTTTCATTTAAAAAAAGTACAAATCTTAAAAATTTCAATCAGTATACAGATGTGTGTATATCGTAATACACTATACCTAGTTATATGTTAAATGCTACAAACAATATGATTCAAATGGAATGAAAAAATTATAGCATTAAGAACCATTTCCTATATATAATATATATTAGCTTTTTTATTTTTTTATTTATCCTTTTTTTTTCCTTTTTTTTTTCTTCCAAATACAAACATGGCAAAAATGAGGTAACTGTAAATGTGCAAGTACCAAAGCAAAAAAGAAAATAAAATAAAAACAAAACAAAAAAAAAACCAAAAAAAAAAAAATCTTCCTAACACAGAACACGTGCCCCTGGCCTCGGCGGCGGCTGGGTAGTCTGGAGTTCAGGCAGCGGACCCTCCGAGGCCAGGGGGGCTATTAGAACAGTAAACAATCCACTATCCCACAGCAAGAAATCATTGGTAAACAATCAGTGGCATCTACGGAGCAATCAACAAATCACAAATCCTAAATAATTCATTTTTAGCTGCTTATCGGAACACAATTCTGCACCACACAAGCTGTGAGATTATTTATTAATTGGATCACAGAAAGACTACAAGATTTTTTATGTATATATATATATATATATATTTTGTATGGATTTTTTTTCAGTACAGGTAACACTGAGGTTGCTTTTTTGGGGTTATTGTGAAAATTTCCTTATAAATCTAAATAAGAGTATGTTATAAACAGCCATCGGGTTCTTTCCACCAAGCTTAAAATGCTCGTGTGTGCGGCGACGGTGCTGTTCTCGTGTATAGATAGTGCTTGTGTAAGGTAAAAGACCCCTATGGCAGGTACATCAACAGTTTTGGTGAGAGCGAGACGCCGCTTCCTTTTTATTATCGTTTATTTTTTTTTATTGAAAGTCCCCTTTGCGCAAATTTTAAGGCAGATGCACTTGATCTGATCGCCCCGGGCAGTAAGAGAACGTCGCTCAGTAGCCAGTAACTACTTTGTTTTTTTTTTTTTCTTGCAAAAAGTCAAAACCCCTGTCGATACCGTTAACCGTCATGTATTTAATTAAATTTTTTTTTTTTATTATGGGCACTACTAGCACTGCATGCTCTAAGGAATACATGAGATTCATAGCAAACTATTGCATTCCCTTAACGTGAATGTAGCAACATACCTAAAATAGAACATCTAGCACCTTTGCACTATATGGCTTTCGATTATCTAGTTTCCAGGCGTGTCAGTCACTGCGGCAACAGCAGAAGCACTAATGCGGTCGGGGGTCTGGGTGGGCGTGTCCCGTCCCCGCCCCCCCCTCCTCCTTCCGTTCGTTTCTTTGTGAGAGTACGAGCGCAAAATCTTGTAGTCGTTCGGTTCGGTTACAAATGTGTGCAGTACGACGCATGGCAGTTTTTCAGCTGAGCCCGAAGTCCCCGATCCCCCGGAACCCGAAGCCGACTAGAGCTTTAATAAAGAAAACGAATCGAGAGGAAAAGAAAAACAAAAACTAAAACCCAGCTGGGATCTGGTTAGACACACATGCATATTGTGCACGATTAAATAGTCGCCCACCCATCTCTAAATATCACTGAAAATACAGGTTTTTTCTTTTTTTTTTGTTTTTTTTTCTCCTGAAACCATGCACACACTGTTAGAATAGTGGTTATTTTTTTGTGTTTTTTTGTGGTTTAGGTAGGATTATGTGCTCGGCTGCACGTTCTTTCGACCTCTGGAAAGAAAAAGAAAAAAAAAAAGTTGGTTCAAGTACAAGAACACAAATCGAACGGGTTTAGAGTAACACTCGGATGATTGGCTGCGGTTCGCCTATTCTCACTCAATACAACTTTTTTTTTTTTTTTTTTAATTATTATTAATTCCCCCTTGCATGCCGGTCTTTAGATGGAAGTAATAGTAACTACCATTAGAAAGGAATATTAATTCATTGGATTACACTTAAAATACGCATGGCCTGAGGAAAACGATCAAGAAAATTCAAACGCACCCCTTTTCAATGGCATCGATCCCATTTTAAACTGTTTTCCTTTTCGTTTTTCAGTTACGGAGAGGCCCTGAGAGTTTTTTTTTTTTTTCTTCTTCAAAATATATGCCAGTGAACAGATATGTATACACAGATTAATATCAAAAGTGTGGGTTAAATTCATCACGATGGCTTTTTTTTTCTCGTTTAAATACCTGGTACGCGTCGGCGCGGACTCGCATGCTCCTAAAAGTCACAGCAACGTCCCTTTACCCAAGAAAGCAAGTCTGTCTATCGGCTTATAACTGCTACTCAGTGTACACAATGAAGCAGGAATATATATATACTATATATATATATAGATTTGTGTCCTATAGTTAGCGTACTTTAAGATAAGAAACGGGGAAAACGCCCCTTTCCTAACAGTTCATTCCCCCATTTCAGTCTGGTGGGATTTTTTTCTTTTTTTAAAAAGAGCTCTAAGCAGTGAACCGAGAGCCGAGCGTGTTTACAGTGCATTTCTATCGACGACCCCCTCGCGCTCGCGTCCGGATCGCTGTGTAATTAACTACAGTCAGCTGGCACACACGAGTAGACTCGACTACGAGAATCGGGGGCTGCTTCCGCACATTCTTCCGTCTTAAAAACAAGACTTTTTTCTTTTTTTTTTTGTTCTGTAACACCGAGGCTATGCATACAATGCTTCATCTTGAACAACACTAACACCACTAGCAGGGCCTGGGACCTGACAATGCTGCCAAAACACGAACACACCGAAGATACACCGTGCTAGTATTCTGCCCTTATCCTTCTGTCTTTTTTTGTTTTTTTCTTCTCGAAGATAAAACCAATAAATAAAACACCGGTTTGTTTTTTTTTTTTTCTCCTTTTTTTTTTTTTTCCTTTTTAAACCGCACGCTCGCTTTAAACCGACTCGAAGATCAGGAACGGGTTTTTTTGTGCTTGTCGAAAGGTTTTGAAGAAGGCAGAGCTGAATTCTTGTAGAGTAGACTGAATATTTGGCTCACAGACGAAGAAAAAGCCTGCCCCCCGCCCCTCCCCCGAAAGAAAAGAAAATGTAAATTCAA
This sequence comes from Brachypetersius altus, assembly GCA_037974465.1. Lineage (NCBI taxonomy): Eukaryota > Metazoa > Chordata > Actinopteri > Characiformes > Alestidae > Brachypetersius > Brachypetersius altus. The sequence goes on along the minus strand of JBBPDB010000028.1, from coordinate 2,738,675 downwards.
AAAAGTAAAAGGACAAAAATGTCAAATGTTTTCATTCGAGACAGACACTCATTGCACATATTGCTTTCTGCAAAAAAAGGGTTGCACCTTCTCCAAAGTCTTTTCTCTTTTTTTGGACGTCGAAGGTGTAACTAAAGGTTTCCCTCCCGCCTCCGCGGCCGACCGGCGCCGAGGTCGGACCTTGGCTTTTCTCTCCGACTCTCTTAGAGCCCCGCCCCGCTCCCGCCGGACCCGAGTCGTAGAAACTGCTGAAATGCGGTGGAGCTTTGTCGACTGAAAAATATTGCTAACCTAAAAGAAACAGTCCGTGCAAAGGCCTGCGGTGAGTTCTCCTGGAGAGGGCGAGGGGCGAGAGCGAGAAAAAGTTACGAGTGTGTGTGAAGAGTGGAGGTCAGGAGGCTTTCCCAGAGGGCCGTGGGGCCTGTCGGCAGTGGAGGGGGTGTAGAGGTGTGGGGGGGGGGGGGAGAAATGTCAAAAAGGTCAGAGGCACGGCGCTGTCCGGGTTTCTCCTGGGCCGCACGGTGACCTTTCCAGCGCAAGCAACAGTGCAAAGCTCCACGGCGTCGAGGCCCAGAGTCCGTCTCCGTGTCCCTCAGTGTCTCTCGCTGCGTGGACGCCCCATGCACACGCACGCAGCCTGCGTTTTCTCTCTTTTTTTTGTTTTTTTGTTTTTGTCTTCTTTTACCTCAGGCCTCGGAGATTCAGGACCACTGCAAGTCATACTTTCACATTAGCATTCGCAGGTTAAAAAGAGTCGGGATAAAGATATTGAAATCATCAATACATTATTGCAAAACATACATTATTAACAAGTCACTCGAGCCCATCGCCTATACAAACATGCATCTTTATGATGGTCAGAACGTTTCCTCGCGGCGGCGGCGTGGATAAAAACCACCCCTTTTTCCTCTCAACGCGCTCGTCTGATTGCACGTTATCGACCCGCCCCTCCCCTTCCCCAGCGTCCAGGTCCTTCCACCCCGGTATCCCTCAACACCACAAACACGACTTGAATCACCTGTGATCAAACGACTAGAGAATATTCAATTGTGTAAACGAAGATGCCGACACAACACGTATTACAGGTTATCTTTGGAATCTGCAAAAACCAAAGGGCAGAGAAAAACTGAAACGGGATCACAGCTGCAGAACTCTAGAGGGGGGAGGGGTGGGAGGCGAGGGTGTGTGGAGTCGCAAGCGGCAGTAGCTTTCATGAAAACTCACACAATGATGCACAGCAGAGGTCTAACAGGTTCCGTACAAATTCCAAGATTGCTTATTTGTCAAAAGGTGGGGTGGGGTCGGGGTAGGAGGGTTTGGGGGGAGGGGGGAGATGCATTTGCATTTGGCTGGAGAGCGCGGGGGTGGGTGGCAGGGGCGTGTGCCCGCTCGCACGACACACTCCAGGGTTTGTGCTGTTTTCCAGTGAAGGATGAAGGCCTGGACTCACTCCACGTCCCGGTGAACTTCAGATGCGTCCGCGCGGCAGATTGGACAAGTGCGATTGGTCTGCGCAACAACAATGAGCACGTTAGATTGACAGTTTTCTTACACACACACACACCATTTCACCTAAAGCGTCATGCACACAATTCCTCATTTTAAGGCCCACCTGGTTATTCAAAACATAAAACACAGCCTGAAACCAACCCTAGAGCTACCTCAGGGGTACGGAGCCATACGAGGGGCTCCCAGTCTGATACACCAGAACATTTTACCTAAACTTAATGTATAATAAACATTTTTAAATGCTTTTTTAGATCTATATTAGTGCAAATGTGATTAAAGAAGAATAGCAACAGGATCAAACTGAATGTTAGACGCTGCTCACTGGTGACTGGTGATTTTTAGAACAGGTCTGTGGGCTTTGGGGGCCTTTGGGGGCACCCTGATGCCTGCGGGCACCACGTTGGTGACCCCTGCTCTAGAGCTACACAGTGTGTTAATCGGTCTCTGGAATGCTGACATCACTACAGGCTGCAACAAATGACCCTCTTAGCGATCAGTGTTTCCAGGTGAGCTACTGGGTGCTCCTTTGTATCATGGACTTCAGCATCAGTTCAGCATAAGAGCTGATCAAGGTGGATCAAAACAGGCCTATAAAACTTGACTACAAATGTGTCCCATCATAGCAGCTTTTGTGAGGTTAGACAATGTAGCGAAAAATCCTGACACTGCAGCTTTTCTCACAAAAGAGAATGCAAAGTGTGACTGTACGGTTATGATGGTCACTGTGGCTGTTGCTAGGTGGTGGACACCGCGTCCCAGGTGGTTACGAGGTGATCACTATAGCCTTACGGGTGGTTGCTATGGTGTTTCTAGGTGGTTGCCATGGCATACCAGGTGGTTACTAGATGATTACTATAGCCTTACAGGTGGTTGCTATGACATCCCAGGTAGTTACTAGGTGATAACTATAGCCTTACAGGTGGTTGCTATGGTGTTGCTACCCAGCTGCTATGGTAACAGTGTTGCTTTTAAGTAATAGTTGCATCATTTTTCCAAACTCTCTCTTGTAAAAGACATTTTCACCTCACTGGGACTTCATGGTAAAATAAAGGTAAAGTATGAACAAAAATGCAATAACATTTGGTTTAAATCCTTTAAAGCAGGAGCTTTTTAACAGCAGCGTTTCTTTTAACACAGTCACACAGTTACAGTTCAAACATTGCTGTAAATCTCAACCTAAACATTAATGTAATCAAATCCAATATTAAACCAGAGCTCTTCACCACTGCAGAGCGTTCAGGTTTTATCTGGTTTATTATAGAAAAACAAGATCCGCGCAGAGTCCAGAGCATCCTGAGGTTGAGTGGACTGTTCTGTAAAGCTTGTCAGCAGCTGCTATGAGACACACTTGAATGCAAAGCATGAACAGGTCACTTCTGATCTTCTCTTAAAACGCTCTCCAGCAGCAAATACACCTAGAGTGTGGAAACTGGTAGCGCTGCCTATGTAGAGTGCAGTGTGACGTTACTTTAATGTTCATAAATCATAAAACGGGTCCTAAAACATGTAAAGACTGTAACCACCTTTTTTCCTAACGTGACCTGATTCTCTTACACTGGAGCATGAGGATGGAGCTCACTTCCAGTGCAGGAGCCTAACTCCAGCCTACCGAGCTCCTGTAGCATAAAGCATGGGCCATGATCTCAATCTCTTTCCTTCTGTTTATACTGAACACCAGAAACAACAGTAACTCATGAGGATCTGCCAGCTGTGTGTACCATAACGGCAGTGTTTATGCAGCAACACCGTAGTTCACTTCAGTAACCTTTCATTCACCAGTAACAATGTTATATATAAGAAGTAACATATATAAATATAAATATAAATATTAATATATGGACATTTAGCACCGTTAGTCCAAACCCCCTGTACTGTGTAACCACACCTGACTGCAACTGAGGCTTACCCACAGCCGCTTGTAACATCCATCTAAATAAACGCATTCTATACGCAGTTTTACTGCAGTTTCTTCTGTAAACGTCTGCATTTGAAGTTTGTTTGTGAATGTTATTGATGCTGGACTGATGGTGTGTTAGCAGAGCCATCTGTCTGTAGTGAGGGCAGAATCCAGTCCAGTGAAACAGCATATAACCGGCTAAAGGGAACATGCTGAAAGCAACAAACAACATTCAATCAGAAATGTATTGTTCGGTTGCTTTGGGTTTATGCAATAAAACCCGCATTCGGCCCCAGAGGAGCTTTTTCTCTGGGATTCCTTCATCTTTAAGCGGATCGTATTGTTCGGTGCGACTGTACGGTTATGATGGTAACTGTGGCTGTTGCTAGGTGGTTGACACGGCGTCCCAGGTGGTTGCTATGGTGTTTCTAGGTGGTTGCCGTGGCATTCCTGGTGGTCAGTATAAGGTAGTCGCTGAACAAATGCACTAATAACTGATTGTTTTGACATTTAAGAGATCAGTATTACATTAAACAGGAAGTCACTTGTGAAATCTGACACTGGAGTTGACCTTTAAGCCTATTTCACTGCGTTGTGCTTTTATTACTTAAAGACGTGAGAGAAAGACACAGTCAATGAAACACGTTTTCATGTTACCAAGCCAGTCAAATGCCACTTTTCCACTGTCGCGAGGAACCGTGCTGTACCGAGAACATCACAAATAAATTCATAAATACAGCGAGCCGTACCCAAAACCGGGTCACGGAGGCTCTGACTGCATCGCTGCTCTCTGACTGATCATAAACCGCAATCACAACAGAGGGACTTGGAAAAAGACCACTGTTCTTTCCCCCCTTTCTATGTAAAACAACAACAATGGAAATACAAACCAACAACTGGGAGACTGAAGAATCTTTTTGGGCTGAAGATCAATTTTAGTGGGAAGTTTTTAACGTGAGAAACGTGAAGGTGAAACAGGAAGTTAGCTGGGTCGGGTATTTATCGCAAAGCTAAACGCCGGAAAAAAATTTAAACTCAAACAAGACTAGTGCTGCACGATATCAGGAAAACATGCGGTAATGTTGAGTGTTGCTATGGCGATATCACATGCGATAAGTGAGTAAAAAAAGCCTTTATAGTGTTAATGTTGTTCTGCTTTGGATTTGCTGCTAACAGACTCCAGACGCTGACTACTCCAGTGGTTCTCAACCGGGGGGGGCGCGAACACTCTTGCGGGGGGCGGGCGCGCGAGTAGGCTACCGGATGGTAACAAAAAAAAAAAGAGAAAAAAAAAGGCCCACTGCAAATTAAACACA
>JBBPDB010000028.1:2703863-2719511 GCA_037974465.1 Brachypetersius altus | reverse complement strand
AAAAGATCTAAATTTGTAATGTACTTTTTCACCATCCTTCTCAATCACAAATGGCACCATTTCTGTAGAATCACCCAGATATTTCCTTTTATTTCAGAATTCTGCCATTATGTATCTGCTGTTATGTCATGAAAGAGTCCCTTAAGGCAGGTGTACCTAACGCTTAAATGGTCTTATTACACTCTGTGGCAAGAATGAACATGCTGAACAGGCCCGGCTGACCTTTTTAAAAAAATGATTTATTACAGGAGCTTCACTCACAAAAACCGCACAACTGACTAGTGTTTCAGTCGGAAGTAAAAAGCATACATTCAGTGACATATTCCATTCAGCTGTGTTTGAACCCTGCCCTACACCCAACACCTGCAGAGGCAGAGAGAAATGTTAAAGTAGGGCAGCAGTGGATAAACCCCTCATTACAAAGAGGAATGCATTTACAGTTAGTCACTCAGAAGAAATGCACTTATCCAAAGTTATTTAAAAGTAAATACAAAGTGAAATGAAAATACCTAAACTAATACAAAAATATTTACTGAATCATTAGAGACAGCAACCATATCTAGATCTACTGTAGTTAAATAAACAAATGGAAAGCACAGGGTTTGGTTGCATGATTGGTATGTTGGTTGGTTGGTTTGTTAAATGGTTGGTTTGTTGGATGGTTGGTTGGTTGGTAGGTTGGTTAGATGGTTTGTTGTTCAGACGGTTGGTTAGTTTGACAGTTGAATGGCCGGTTGGTCAGTTAGATGGCTAGTTGGTTGGTTGGACACTTGGGTGATTGATTTGTTGGATGGTTCATTGAGTGGTTGGATGGTTGTTGGTTGTTTGGTTGGTTGATTGATTGGTTGAATGGTTGATTGTTTAAATGGTTGATTGGTTGATTGGATGGTTGATTGGTTGGTTAGTCATTTGGTGTGTTTGTCAACTGGTATGTTTGTCGGACAGTTGCGTGGATGGTTGGATGCTGGGCTGGTGGGTTGGTGGGTTGATTAGTTGGGTAGTTGGTTGGCAAATGAGCACACATATAGATTAATTAGAGAAACTTGTAGAAAATTCACATAAATAGTATGAATGGATGCCCAAAGTGGTTGACCTAGGTATTGTTTGAAGAGGTACGTTTTCAGACCACAGTAAAAGGAACTGTAGATGTTTATTCCGCCACTGAAGGAGGCAATCTGAAGGTCAATATAGACTGGCGAATAATGTCAGTCAGTTTAAAGACTTCTGTAGTGAGAGAAGATGTTTTAAGAGGAGGAAGGAACTTCAGCCAAAAGGAGAAAGCAGAGAACAATTTTCATGGATTAGAGGAGAAAGTGATGAGCAGCTCACAGTACCAGGCCAGATTTTTCTCCACTACCCATCAGCCCCACACTGCAGTCAGACCTGAAAAAAACCAAGAACCAGGAACTGGAGGAAGAATTAATGGTCCGGATGAGATTGAACAGAGCATGACTAATGAAGAAGAGAGGGTTGTACAGAAGGTGGTCACAGCTCTGGAGGAAGTTCTGAAAAACTGGTGATACAGATGGGAGCACTTTTGAGGAAAGTTTGGAGGGAACACAGTGGTCTCCAGAGAAGTGGGAAATACCAGAAAAAAATAGACTTTTTTTCCAGTGGCCTTCAGTCCAGCTGTGAAGGATCCAGCACTGGTACAATCAGGATCTAGTTCTTCTCAGGAGTGTTCTCCTCTGTATTTTGGCAAAGGCACCAAAATCTGGTCCACAGCAAGTCATTTCATGAGAAAGAGCCTAGAGTGGTAAGATTGTCTACTGGTTAAGTTGTCTCTCAAGCAGGTAGAAAATAATAAAAATGCACAAGTTAAAGCACATATCGGGAAGGCTTTGTAATCATTTCTGGGAGCTTAAACCGATCATTCTATCCCATGAATTGTCTTCTTCTCTTCAGCCTGAATATGGCATCGTTAAATTGAACTGTAATTGTTTTAGCTGGTACACACTATACGAGTGTAATATACGAGTCACTGAAAAATGATGATTAACTGTGAGGTTGTTGGGAGCTCTTTAACCAAAAGGTGGCATTCTTTTCTCAGTTCTGGTGTGTCTGCACATAACTACCGGCTTTATGCCCTTAAGTCTTTTAGCTCTTCCCTTCATTCTGTCTGTTTGCTTCTGCTGTAATTATAGCAGTTTAAGCTTCTTTCTCAGTTTCCTTCTGACTTCTGCCCTCAGACTGATGTTTAATTAGACATCCAGTACGAATCTCTGCCCTTCTCGGTGCATGACTTAATGCAAACTTCAGCAGACTCTTTAGTCTCAGAATCTATAGACTGGCTCAAGCTGACATTCTGGTTGAAAAATAAATATTCATTGGTCATCATCTGCTTTGTTAAATCTTCTTTTTCATTTTAATTCACAATATTTCTCCTCTGGCTGTCCCTAAAATAATCATGAGCTAATATTGACTGTCTTTAAAGGAGGGAACTTGTGGTGAGCAGCAAGAACAGACAGTGAATCGATGAAAAAAAAGGGGATGGAGAGAGACAGAGAGAGAAAACTCCACAAAAATACAGAATCAGCATTTCTCTCTCCTCCTATACATATATACACACATTTAAGAGGCACCAAATACCATCTCTCAATCATCTGCAACATTTAACATTTCCTTTAAACAGGGCCAAGACTAATGGCTTTACACACACACACACACACACACACACACACACACACACACACACATTCACAAGCTTCTGTGTTTATTTATTTGTCGAGTTAAAGTTAGAGAAATTGGATTGCCTTGGTTAAGAGCCCTGCTGTATTTGCTGTATCTGTCGTTATTTCTGAGAGTGTGAGGGAAGGAAGAGTGCGGTCTGAGGAGAGATTCTGCTGCAGCGGCCGGCGCTCTGGGCAGCGATGAAGGACGTCTCTGTGTGTCTCCATGGCGGCAGCCAAAGGGCACAGGGCCTGTGGGCAGCACTTTCTGGAACCACATTTACACACTCTGCATACACACACACACACACACACACACACACACACACCCCGCATACACAGCCTTTCTTCGGAGGCCCTGGAGCCAGAGTGTCCTGCCCACTGAAGAACGTCCATTACCCTCTGCGGGCACCAGATTAGTCTAATACCAGGCGATGCCAACTTCAGGAAGAACGATGAAATGACACAGCAGGAATGAGTCTAAAAGGAAAAGGGAAAACAAAGGGATGGTAAAACGATACAAACGCTTTATTTAACCTTTACTTAACGACCATAAACAATTCATTGAGTAATGATATGCTCATTAAAACAGATGTAAACACAAATCATGCATTAAACTCACTGCAAAACACACAAGATCAAAACATGCTATTCAGAGCCACCATATATAATGTGTAAACATGGTCTGTGGTCTAAAATCTTTGATTAAATGGATTCGGATGATCACAGCATATCCATATTAACATACTTTGTGATGCAGCTACATGCAAAAAACATATTCATGTTACACTTGTTCTTGGACCAGTATTGTTGCTTTTCCACCTGACTGCTGAGATTTTTGATGTTAAAAAATGAACTTGTATCAAATCACACATTTTTACTCCTAATTATAGTTTATATTTGTAGTTTATTCATGTGTATTCTGTGTGTATGTTTCTAATCTGTAAAAACTGGAGCCATGCCGTCTTGTCTCACTGTACAAAGCTGAGATGACACAGTTGGCTTTGACTTGATATTTAGGTACGTGTCTTCACTAACTTCCAACTGAAAGCCCAGATCCAGGGTTTCCCATCAGATCATTGCTTAGGCCATCAAACACTCTCCTCTAGATTGTCTTTGTAAGAAAGGGTTGAAATCAGAATCAGGAGCAATTAAAGGATCTGAATCAGCAAACGTTATCAATCCCAGAGGAAATTATATATATAATGTTTATATAATATAAAATACACTCAAGATAAAAAAAGTTATAATAATAATAAGAAGAAGACATTTACACTCAAGGTCACTTTACAAACAAATTTACATATACATAGAAAAGGATATTTCCATACATATGGATGATAGTGGTATGAGGTGTGAGTAAGTCATGTGGGGTAAATTAATCTGAACGAATGAGTTTTGAGTAGAGATCTAAACATGGGCAAGGATGTTGAACTTATTCTCTTAAATTCTTTCCCTCATTTTTCATAAGAATTGACTTGATTTTATGATCTGTTTTACAAAAAATGACTGTGTAATGTTAGCTGAATCTAAATTTACAGTAGAAAATGCTAAATAAGGACTTTTCCAAGGCTCAGTGCTGAAATGTTAACTGGGGAGACTAGTGAACTGCAACTCGAGGTGAAACTAGAGATGCAGGCAACTCATGACTAAAAACCCAATGGTGCGGCGCTGCAATTCTGAGCGTGTTTCAGGCCCCGGGGAGCCAATGAGAACACAGCATGCGAACATTTGAAAGCCTGGATGGAGTCACAGATCAGTCACAGGAACACACAGGTCAGACTGACACAACCAGATAAAACCTGATCTCCTGATCTCCAGGGGCTCCAACTGGGGCCACTAGTAAACTAAGCCACCGTGTCCAAATACATTACTGTTCCTGTGCCCATTATCACACATATCACACTTTTTCTTCTCTTTTTCTCTCTCTGCCCTCTCCTGTGTCACTGGACTGTAACAGACTGTCTTACTGCAAAGAAACATAGCAGCGAACCATGACTATCAGAGCTAGGCCTTTTAAATGGCTTAAGCCTTTTATCACCTAAGATAAAGTGGTGCACCTATTCTGTCTATTCCATATTACACTTAGACATTTGAAACTTTAAAAAGACTATTTTTTTCCATTGCCGCAAAGATAAGACATGGTTGGTGTCTAAAGTTTGCTTTTGAGCACTGAATCTATGACTCTAATAAAGTGTAAGTCTATAGCAAACAGAAACATTAAAGAAAGTTTCCTGGAGTGTTATTTGTTTCTCATGAAATAGGTTACACTCATCAGAAACTAATACATGATTGGTTAATTCCAGTGTCACTTACTAATTTTATGTTGTTAATCAGTTGTAAAAGGCCTTTATTTCTGGCCCTGATTTCTAAACTAGTGGGCTAAAATTACACACATTTTTTCTCAGAAATCATACAGTCTAGAAGGCCCAAAGGGAACCCTGGGTTGGGGGATGGGCTGTATATTACATGCAAGCCATAGTTTAGAGACCACTAGTTAAGTGCACTTAAGAGTCTTTAAAGGCTGGATATTGTTGATGCAATGGAAGTTATTAAAAAAAAAGTCGTCAAATGACCCTCCGATACACCATTCAAGTTTGCTTTGAAGCTAAACACTCTATCCTTAACTGGTATCCAATCAAAAAGCGCTTACTTGTCGTAACAGGTGGTTTTCAAAACCTAAAATCTGGCTTAGGAGACTCAGTTTACTTTGAATTTTATGTAATACTTTTAGACCACTAAGGTACAGAAAAAAAAGGTACAGTGTATTCCCTGGCTATACACTGCTGTTTTTTACTGCTTTACTTCAGTCATTGTCTTCGAGTAGTTAACAAGTATGTGCAGTCGAGTTTTTAACTACACTTTTCCCCTTTTTTGCAGTACCACAGCAGCAATTACCGGAGAACAGGTAACACTTCAATGCAGACATTTTTGTCATGCAGCCTTGTAAACACACCCCCACAGTAAAATATTAATGAAGAATGTATCAAAGTGATTCAGGTGTTTTCTCAAACTGCTGACACAGTCAAGTTCAAGGTTCTTGATGTATTGAACTTCATCTTTTGGTCATCAGAAGCCAAAATGGCAATACATTAATCTGTCCTCCTTCCATAATAAATATCTCTTTCGATCAAGCACATTATTTGACCACTTGTGTTACAGTGATCTGATGAGTAAAACAAGATGAGGTAAACATAAATGTAGACTCACTCTACTGCGCTTAAAAGAGATGTGATATTGGATATTGCAGAAACTCTTTAAAAATGTAGTGTACGCTGGGTGAGTTTCAGAAAGCCAGCTGGTGTGAAAACATTGTGTCTTTAGGCTAATGACCATAAGATTTATACAAATTTTGCATAAATTTATACAAAACATATACATCACCAAAGCTGTCAGCTCTGTGTATCAGTCACTCTCAGTCACTGTGAGCAGCCGTTAATGAACTAAACCATGAGTGCTACTGCAAAACTGCAGCTGGGACGGATTTTTTATTACCTGATGCAAAACATAATCTGACTGGCTAATTAGAACTGTAGAGCTGCTAATATGGTGAGCCACTCAAAATACTTTAGACCAGCTGTAGATGCTCTAAGAGACCGGCGAGCTCTGAGAAGATGAGTCTTAGCTCCCAAAATAGTTTGGAAAATCATTGTGAATAAAATAAATATCATTTATAAATACACAAAGAGCGGTGCACAAGCTAGGTTGGTACTACTACTATTTTAGAATATACTAAAATGTTCAAGAAACAGCTTCAGTATTTAGTTCAATATAGTGCTTAGTCTCTTCTGTATATGCTGTGTGACATCCAGTGACAGCCATTGTTCTCTGGAGAGACGGGTTTTGGCAGGTGTGTGTCTGTGTGTGGTGCATGTGTGTAAAAGAGGGTAAGAGAGTGTGCGGAGCAGCAGAAGTGTGATTTAGTGCGGCAGTTTCATATTTAACGAGGAGAAGGATTCCCAGACTAATGTGTGGGGGACCCTAGGGAGAGAGACAAAGAGAGAGAGAGACAGAGAGAGAGACAGACACCGTCATCGTATGTGTGTGTGTGTGTGTGTGTGTGTGAGTGTTTGTGGTGGTGGGGGTAGATTAGGGGCTTTGCTGGCCCAGGACTTTTATTGTTTACTCTGTAAGAAGAAGAAGAAAAAACACCTGTGCTGGGCTGAACTGAATAGAGTCACCTGAGCTCCACTGTAGCTCCAGCACTGTTCCTCAGCAGAACCTGCAGAACCAAGCACTGGCTCCAGTAGGGTCACATTTCAGATTCCAGCCATAAAGGGACCTGTGTGTGTATGTGTATGTGTGTGTATGTGTGTGTGTGTGTGTGTGTGTGTGTGTGTGTATGTGTGTGTGGGGTGGTGGGTATATGTGTGATGGTTGTGTTGGGGGGAGTGAAGTGTCAAGTTCTCTTCCCAAGCACACTTGGACTCACTCTTACAAACGCTACTAATTCTAACACACACTTACACACACTGTTTATAGCCTGGCTCCCTGGTAACCGAAACCCTGATGAAGTTACAAGAGAGGCGATGGCAAGTCTGTATTTTTAATCCAATTTAAAGCTCAGCAGTGAAGCCTCAGCAGATGAGAACCATGTCCATTTAGGTGACTGTGCAACTTTTATGCAACAACAACAGCTGTTCTTTCTTCTAGTTTATCTTTTAACCGACTAAAGAGATTTGAATCCTAAAGGAACAAAATGTCTTCATTTCATTCCTTAACATATAACTTATTCAGCCCGCTTACACCGCAGAAACCTCATAAAGCAGAGGGAAAATATCTAAGAATAAACACTTCTATAAATTTAAATGCCAGAGTTGGGGGAAGTGAATGTAATGTGGTGCTTGAGGACACATCTCCCTGTTGACATAGCAAACTATCAGTTACAGACTTAATTGAACATCTAATAGTTTGCATACGTAAGATGACTTGCAGTCAGGCATATTTCATTCGGTTTATTTTGAGATTGGGGGCAAACGTAATGGCACACACACACTGACACTACAGTCGCTACTGCAACTCCCTTCTACCTCTTTAACAAGTTTTCCAAAGCAAAGCTATAAAAGACACATTTGAGGAGATTTTTCAACACAGACACCTTCTGCGGCCAGCCAAGCCAAATTCTATTTTCAAGTTACACTTGTTTCGAAATAAGCTTGGTGGTTTGTGCTGGGAGGTGGGGGGAGTTTGGGAGGAGTGGGGGGTTGAAGACTGAAGATGGAACGAGTGAGGAGTTTGCCAAAGTGAAATCTTGAATGCTCTCTTTCACTAGCTCACACCTTTGAAGCAAGCTATAATTGCTATCCCCAGTCGAAGCGGTCACTGAGGGGATTAAGCTAAGCTTTAGTGTTTTAGCGTTTGGGGAGAGCTTTACTCTCTCTGAGACCCTGCTGATATGTCAGCTAACTAACATTTGCTTAACTGACATTTGAGACCTGCTTCAGGCTAAACACCCCAACAACAAACTTGGTATTTGCAGATATAAAAGTAAGAAAGAAAGAGGAATACCAAAGAAAAAAAATTTAATTCCAATTTCAAATACATTGAAATCAACTAATGCATGAAATCAATCACATGCATGCAGTTGCTTGCTTTACTTCACAACCCTAGATTAAAAAGAGAAGCAAGAAACTATGTACTAGAATAAGGATAAAGATAAGTAAGTATTTTGCAAACATCCAAAATGTAAATAATATATAAATGGATTAACTCGTTAATTAACTAGTTTTTTTTTGTTCCCATAACAGATTATTTTTCCACTGGAGTACAAGTACAAAATTAAAATATTAAAATATTGGAATAAACTATTTTTGTTTAATTTTGTTTTTTTAAACAAAACCTGGCAAGGGGTGAAGTAAGATAAAAAAAACAACTGCAGTCCCTGGAGAATTCCAGTGTTTGGTGGTGCTGAAAGCAGCTTTATCGATCCATAAGTGCGCAGTAAAAAGTTTATAATTAAGAAAATGTGGCTAATATGGGAGGGCCACTCAAATGAGCTTTGCCAAAACTTACCTTGAAGATTCTGAGACCAAGTGGAAAAAGGTGTTTTGATCAGATGAGTCCAAAATTGAAATATTTTTGATCAACACCATCTGGGAAAAAAAACAAAACACCATCCAGAGAACACCATACCTACAGTAAAGCATGGTGGTGGCAGCATCCTGGCAAGCAGTTTGAATGATTGGATCCCCAACGTATTTAAAAGCCAAGTGTAAACAAAGCCTCCGACCACCTCCTGGTTTGAATTTAAATCTAAATACACCTTGGGTGCATGTATACCTGTGTTTCTACATGACTCGGCTTTATCCCAATGTACCCCTGATGGTTCATATCAGCAATATATCTTTACAAATCTGTATATCTACATCTGTATGTATAGTTCATATACACATTTTTATATTACTGCAGTTTGCATTTTTGAAATTTAAAAAAGCATTCTGCAGAATATACTATTCATTTCTATTACACATGCTTTTGTAGACTCCATAATGAGTTTTTATGTGGAAACAACAGTAGTTTCAGTGCATTTTAGAATGCTGTTCTTTCATTAAAAGTCAAGAAAGTACAGAAATAACAAAGTTCTTTTAAAATGGCGTTCTCTGTGATTTATTCACCCTCTGAACTGGGGGAAATCCCACACATTCTCCTCCTGTTCCCCCATTTTCTATGCTGTCACTCTTTCTTTAACTACTTCTCTCTCATTCCTTCTCTCTTTAACCAGGACAGGAGCTGGACTGGAGTCAGTTTGTTGCTGAAGTACGGGGCTTGTTGAGGCTAGTCCTTGAAGAAGAAAGAGCCTTTCTTCGGTCTGATAGGGCGATGTGACGAGGGCCCTCAATAGCTCGACTCCTTTGAAGAGTGACTTGTGAAGCCTGTCCCTGAAAGCAGGAATTTGATGTATTCAAGTGTCTGGGCATCAGGCCAAAGATGCACTTCAACTCCTCTGGGCAAAAAGACTTAGCCACAGGCTTTCACCTCCAGCTACACAAAATGCTGCCATGAGCTGATTCTGAATTAAATGTTTGCCATTTTAACTGCGCCTGCACCAAATGACATTTGCATAGTAATAGACTGATTTTACATTATTGTTACAACTATGTCATAATGAGAAATAAGATAATCATGTACTTTCAATCATTTAAACAAATACAGAGACGCATGAACAATTACTTTGTTAACTGCCTACGAAACTATATTCCATGGCCAAAAAGTTTGTGGGCCCTTTTTAATTAGTCAGTTCAGGATTTGCAGTGACTCACATTGCAAAGCATGGCACTGCACTTTTAGTGCAAGTACATTTTTGCCCCACTACAACTGCCCCAGACGTAACTAATCATTTTCTACACTGCACACCAAGTTAATGGGGGTTTTTTATTTGATCTGCAAATAAAAAAAGCTATTCCTGGAGATTTCAAGGGCATTGTAGTGCAACTGAAATTAGAAACTCAACCATGGGTGGCACTGCCATAAAATACGATCTTTGGTGCAAGTCATTAACTCATTCATTTTTTGCCCTGCTACATCTGCCCCAGACAACTGTAAGTGCTGTTACTGTGAAATCAAAGTGTGTAGTGGCAACAGCAGCTTAGCTATGAACCAGCAACTCATTCAAAACTGAGCTACTGATTCAAGAGCTGTGAATCAGTAGCTTCATGCAATGGGCTTCCGTGGCTGAGCAGCTCCATACAAGCCTATGTGCCCCTTGGATCAGGGATGGTATAGTGACTGCTTCCTCTGGAGTGTTTTCTGTGGAAACAGTCTGAGGCTTTTTCCTGTTCCAGCATGACTGTGTCCTCTGATGAGTACCGTCCATCTATTCTTGCAAGTTTGGTGTGAAGGAACTCTGGTAGTTTACACAAAGCCCTGATTTCAAACTGTCTAAATAACTTTGGCATAAATTGGAATGTGCCTGTCTATGTTAATACCAATGGTTTGGGAAAGTGATGTCCTTACACTTTTAACCATATAGTGAATTAAATGTATAGATCTATACTGTTATAAAAAAAAATTCTTAGGCATGTTAACTTCTTTTTTGAAAACACATATAATCTCTAAAGCTTGGTGTATTTTCATATGCATGCTTTAGTTGGAGAAGCCTGGCCCTGTTCAACCCAGCAAGGTGTTGACTGAAGTCAGGCGGTTGAACCTGGCAACCCTCCAGCTCTGTCCTGGATTTCTCTCTCCTTGCCGTACACCTGTGCAGGTCCATGCTGGTTCCAGGGCAGAGCATGTTTTCAGAGATGAAATAGAGCAGAATTAGACTTTTCATCTACTGCTCAGGTGCGCTCAGGTTTCAGATTTGATTTAGAGAGTACAGTTCAAGATGGGCATACAGTGCAATCCATATATTTACATTATATTCCAACACATTTTTTATCAACATTTCTTCTCAGAGTAAGTGACTTTGCACAACATTTGCACATAATGTTGTAATAAGTGTTTTAAAGCAAAGAGACTCCTTATAGTTATGCATGAACACACCACAGCATACATTCTTTCTCTGAATTTAACCCATTCACCAAGTGAAGCAGTGGAGCACCCGAGGTGAACGAGGAGCGCCCGAGGAGCAGGATGTGGGGATGGTACCTTGCTCAAGGGACCCTTAGGGGTGCCACTAGCAGTCCTGGGATTCAAACCTACAGTTACTTCTGAAACTCCCTAACCACTAGGCCACCAGCTTTATGGACACTGTTTTGCATTCCCATCAAAGCGATTCTACTTGTTTAGTGAGTTCATCTCAGACTTCAAACTACTGATCATGTGTGTTCCTGCTTTGTTAGAACAGTGGTGATTCCATATAGAGGCAGTTTATGGGCCCTGAGCTTACAGGTGGGCTTATAGATCCATACTGACCAAAAGTATGTTGAGTTCAGGTGATTCAGCCCCATCGACAGACTAAATAAAATCAAGCCCATGGCCAGATTTGCTGTGGATTGGGTCATCCTGAAGAGATCAGTGACATTAAATATGTGTGTGTGTGTGTGTGTGTGTGTGTGTGTGCGTGTGTGTGTGTGTGTGTGTGTGTAAAATGGACTATTATAGTGTTTGTAGAGCAGCTTTATTCCAGCATGGTCTGTATTCCAGCAGCTTCACTCCTGATTCAGGTTCTGATGGCTGAAACAGAGTCACACACACACTCTGCTCTTAACATCACTGTTTTAATTGTTGCAGTTGTAAAATAATGTAAGAGTGTTGCAGAGTTGCATATTTTCGAGGTATAACACATTATTTAGATGTATTATTTTTACATTTTCATTCCAAACATTTTTGTTTGGAATGTTGAATCAGTTGTGGTCAATAGTGTATAAAACAATAGTGACATTTTACACAGACACAGTCCCACAAATGACAAAAGCAATAACCAGAATTTTATTTTCCATGTCTGTATTGTCATCAGCAGCTATGAACATGTACATAGTGTGATGAGATGAGGGCTACATATAGCAAAAGTCAACAAAGTGCAAGTTATGACAGAAACAATAAATAGATAAATAGACAATACAACAATGTAACAGAGTGAATGTGATAGAAACCTCTCAGAGTGACTAGTGTTGCACTATAAGTATGATATTGCAGGAGACTGAATCTGTGATGTTCTGATTCTCAGGCCAGTGTGTTACCGCTTACCCCTGGAGGAGGGAGATAATAATAACTCAGTCTTATTATTGTGAAATGGAAGTGTCTAGGAGCATTAATGGCTAAGCCACAAAGCAGTAGACCACACACACTCACTCAGTGGGGCCTTGAGTGCTGAAGAATGTGGCACATAATAACTGCCTGTCCTGGCATCCCTGACTACAGATTCCCAAACCGTTACTGGAAGAAACATCTGCACAAGGACTTTGTGTCGAGGGCTTCATTAAATTGGGTTTTTAGAACCAAGAAACTGCACACAAGCCTAAGATCACTATGTGAAATGTAAAACATGCATCCACTGGACTGCAGAGCAGGCATCTGGAGCGATGAGACACAATTTATGTTACTACTGATGCCACCATTTGTTTAATAATGGACTTGCTTTAAAAAGCCCAACTCTAAACCACTGTCTGTGTTTACATTTACATTTATGGCATTTATCAGATGCTTATGCAAAGCGACTTCCATTCCCTACCTACAGGGGAGAGTCTCCATGGAGCAACTTGGGGTTAAGGGTCTTGCTCAGGAACCCAGTGGTGGTGTGCTGAGGGTAGGATTCAAACCCATGACCTCTTAGTCCAGAGGCAAGTATCCTACCCACTACGCCACCACCACCAGTGTTGAATGGTAATCCAGTAATTTTATTAACTGCTATATAGTATTTATTTCCACTTTTCTTACTGACCGCAGCATTTTGCATAAATAGTGAATTGAATACAGAGTATGTTCAAAGTTACTCTTATGTGCAATACTGTGTGCGACATTCTGGTACATCATGTGCAGTTTGTGTGTTTTTTCATGTGCAATTTTTTTAGAGGTAAAATCTAACTGTGAAGCAATTTTACAATAGACTATTTGTCTTTTTACACTATTAGTGTTTTTCAGTGCCTGTCCCTCCAGTGTGTTCATACAAATATAGGTTTATATAGACACATACATTCCTGAACAAAATCTTAAGACCGGTGGGGAAAATTACAAGAATTCGCATTTCGCACTGGTGGTTCATAACCAGGTTGTAAGTAGAGCTTCAAAATGCAAAAATATAAACCAGACCAAGAGACAAAAACTACAGAGTAAGCAATTTATTGAAATCTGCATTTTAACTCAAACAGCCTGTTCACAAGCTGATCAAAAGTGTAAGACCATAGCTTTTATAAGGCAGAATCTGTACAAAAATCTGGCCTTCGTGTCATTTTCTGTCTTGACCTCCTAATGGCAAAGTCAGGATTGTTGGGCTGCACAAGCAATGCCTCTCACAACTCGCCATCGCTGCTGAGGTGGGACACAGTAAGAGAGTCATTTTAAACTCTAAAAAGATCCTGAGGGTCATGGGACCAAAAAAACAAGTGGTAGACCCCAAAGAATTTCACCTGCACTGATTGTCTGTGAAGACATAGGCCGATCTTCAGCCCAATAACCGTAATACGCCATCTGCAAAAGAAGGGCCTAAAGAACCAAATACGTCTTCGAAGGCGCCACAAACTGGCCAGTTTGGACTTTGCATTGGAGCATCAAACATGGGACATCGAAAGGTGGAAGAAAGTTTTATTCTCTGACAGGAAAAAATGTATCCTGGACGGTCCTGATGGTTTCCAACATTACTGGTATGACAAGAAGATCCCACTGGGACAATGGAGGGGGCTACATCATGGTCTTAGGTGCTTTAACCTTGGAACCATGGTGCTTAACATTGTGCAGGAGCATCAAATGGCGGCAGGCTATGTGGAGATATTGACTGAGGGCCTTGTCAGTGCGGTAATGACTGGGTCTGATGAAGGACTTCTAGGAGAATAGCATTCCCCTTTGGACCATCCTGCATGTACCCCTTATCTAAAGCCCACTGAGAACATTTAGGGTTGGATGGCAAGGGAAGTTTACAAAAACACACATCAGTTCCAGACTGTGGAAGCAGTCTTCACCACATGGAGCAACGCTCCCACCAGATTCCTGAAAACATATCAAGCAAGCCTAAACGAATTTCTGAAGTGATCAACAAGAACGGTGGGGCTACTCACTACCGAGTCCTTTTTTGTCACTTTTACTTCTGGTTTTTTTTGTTTGTTTTTTGGGTCTATGGTCTTAAACTTTTGATCAACTAACGAAGAATCTGATTGAGTTTAAATGCAGTTTTCAATAAATTGCTTGATCTCTAGTTTTTGTCTTTAGTTCCTGTTTCTTCTTTTTGCATTCTGAATCTCTGCTTGCAACCCGGTTATGAACCACCACCACGAAATGCAAATGCTTGTAATTTTTACCCTAGTCTTAAGACTTTGTTGAGGACTGTATTCTAGCATACACATGCAAATGTCTATATGTTTTGTATTAGTTGTAAAGTGTACTTTTTGATTTTATCTTTTTGTGTTTTATAGCTTTTAATCTATTTTTTGTTGCTCTTGTTATTCTGCCCACTGGTGTATGGCTATAAATCTGTTTTCGGTGGAAGTGAGGAGAATGGTACCTACTGGAAGTTTGGCGCAGACGAGGTAAAACCATATATCTTCTAGGGTTTGACCAAGGATCCTTTGTTCCACAAAGACAATTTAGACAGTGATACACTTCCAGCTTTGTGGCAACAGTCTTGGGGAAAACCCTGTCCTGCTCCAGCATGACTGTGCTTCTAGGCACAAAGCAAGGTGTGTAAAGACATGGTTTGATTACTTTAGAGCAGCATGGAGGGCTTTAACTTTGCACTTCATACTAGTTTCAGGTCTTGGATCTCAGACTCAGTTTGGCCCTTAGAGGTATGGATCCGTACCAGAAGCACAACAAATAAATTGTTGTCATACGGCTCCTTATATGAAAGTTCCCCCAGTTCATGTTGATGCTGGGGGTGTCAGATGTCCTTCTGAGCTTTGTTTGGTGTTCTATGTCACGTAGAGCCAAATTAATTATAATTTAAAAACAATAATAACAATATTTAGTAACAGCATCACACTCAAATGAATATGAAGAACAAAAATAAACGAATTTCTTTTATTTTATGTCTTAGAAACAAACAAGAACAAAAAGGGAACATCAGTCTCCGCCCTCATATAAGGAGCCGTATGACAACAATTTATTTGTTGTGCTTCTGGTACGGATCCGTACCTCTAAGGGCCAAACTGATTCTGAGATCCAAGACCTGAAACTAGTATGAAGTGCAGAGTTAAAGCTCCAGAGAGTGACCGAGTAGCGATGTGCTGAGAGAAAGAGCAACAAACAGAGAGCATGTAGGAGAACACCGGTTCTAGACTGTTTTACACTGTTCTGAGGGTAAACGCCGATTTTAGACTGTTTTACACTGTTTATATTTACTGAAATCAGAGTTTACTGATACACTCTGAGTTCTGAGAGTAAACACCGG
>JBBPDB010000028.1:2692617-2703763 GCA_037974465.1 Brachypetersius altus | reverse complement strand
ATACAAGAAAAATAGAGGGGGTGTGTGTGTGTGTGTGTGTGTGTGTGTGTGTGTGTGTGTGTGTGTGTGTGTGTGTGTGTACGTGTGTGTGTGCGTGTGTGTGTTTGTGTAAAGAAAGAGAGAAGGAGGGTAAAGTGCAAAAGACTGAAGACAGAAGTGAAGCTGTAAGCCTGATTCCAGCTTCCGTATGGCAGTTAGGAGAAAAAAATAAGAAGGAGTGAGAGACACTAAAGTGGGATAAAGGAAAGAGAACAGCGGGAGAGTTACACTGTTGTAATGTACTGTTACCCTGGTGCCCTGCTATACTGTTACATTGTTGTGCTGTTACCCTAGTAGCCTGTTATATTGTAACATAGTTGTACAGTTACATTGTGGTCCTGTTACCCTGGCAACCTGTTACATTGTGACACAGTTGTACTGTTACTTGGTTCTTTGTTGTGCTGTTACCCTAGTCGCTTGATACACTGTGACGCAGTTGTACGGTTACATTGTTGTGCTGTTACCCTAGTCGTTTGTTACATTGTGACGGAGTTGTCCTGTTACATTGTTGTGCTGTTACCCTGGTAGCCCGTTATATTGTGACACAGTTGTATGGTTAAATTGTGGTACTGTTACTCTGGTAACCTTTTATATTGTGACACAGTTGTACTGTTACTTTGTTGTACTGTTACCCTAGTCACCTGTTACATTGTGACACAGTTGTAAGTTTACATTGTTGTGCTGTTACCCTGGTAGCCTGTTATATTGTGACACAGCTGTACTGTTACATTGTTGTGCTGCCACTCTGTTATACTGTGACAATGTTGCACTGTTACACTCAATCCTGTTGTGCTGTGACACGGTTGCACTGTTACATTATTGTGCAGTTGAACTGCTTTCCTGTGTTTTATTGTTGCAATGTGGTACTGCTACATTGCAATGGTGTCTTGCTATATTTTTACACTGTAATACTGTTGCATTGCTACATTACCTGTAGCACTCAAGTGTTTTAGTAATATACAGTTATACCACTATATTGTACAGCAGTTTTACAGCTACACTTCTGTAGTGCTGTTGTATGTGGCACCACTACATAGCAAAACTATTGTGCTATTTTGCTGTTACTTTTTACAATGTTAGATTTTTATACTGTTGCTGAAACGTAGCACTGCAGTGTTAATAAAAGGTAAAGTTTAATAAATCTCAGTTTGTGAAGTGCGTTCCACACCCAGCCACTGGCCTCTCCATTGAGACAAGCTTATCACTGCAATGAACCAAAGTATAGCAACCCTGCCCAACACACACACACACACACACACACACACTACAGCCAAGCCTATTTACACTAGCTGTGTTTTTTATACTTCTGCTCTGAACAGCAGCAGCCTGTGCAGACCTGCTCCTTTTTTAGCAGAGAGGAGGGTTAAGGCAAAATAAATATATAAATAAATACATGAAGTACATTTGCTCAGATATATAGAGTGTCATTTGGTGGAAAGAAACACAGAGAACGTTCCCCTCGTCACTAAAAACAAGATGAACCAAGCAGATTTAGCCCCTTAATAAAGCTTTCATAAACCTATGGAAACAGTCAGTGGTCTGAACTGAGCCATTCAGCCACATTTGGAGAGGGAAGAGGGGGAATAAAAGGACAGGAAAGGAAGAAGGGGAAAAGAGGAAAAAAGAGGAAACCTGGCAAGAGACAACGTTCCATACAAAACACTGCACCTGTGTGTACCTGCAGCGTTCCAGAAACTTCTCAGGTCCCCAAACCCCAGCAGTAAGAACTCAGCTGACCTGCTCAGCTTGTGTTAATGAGTTCAGCATGCAGGAAATATATATCATTACATATCATTACATTTAACATGCTGTATTTAACAAACAATTAAAGAGGAAGAACTGCACTGAAAATGAATACTGATGTACTGATTTACTCTCTGAAAACCAGGTATTTGGTTTAATTATTAACAAGCACCAAATCCCACTTTTCCATTATTCGGAGTCACACTTAGACAGACTGTTGCACAATCTGGAAAGAAACCCATAACCTGGGTGTCGCAACAACAGCGAATTCTTCAGAAAACTCAGTGTGTCCCCAACAGTAGCCCTCACAACACACACATACACACCAGAGGCACTGAGCCTTCTGCTCTGTGTCACACTGAACACTGGGACTAATGCCAAGGAGTGACTTACAACACACACACACACACCTCAGCTCCAGCTCATGCAAGGGATTTATAGACAACCAAGCACAAACAGTGAAAGGTGGCTCTGGAGCCACGAGACACTGACGGTTCACTGCTGTACTTCTGTCTCAGCTCCTCTGGTTTCTCTTTTCTCCACTCTCTCTCTTTCTCTCTATCCCCCCCTCCCCAGCCTTCCATGCATTCCGACTGGGACGCTCCTCTACAGAACTTGGAGAGCCATCAGTAGTTTCTGAGCCGTGGTTTCAGGGTATGATCTTGGGTTACCACAACACTTGTTGTGTTGCCGTATCACTTAGGCAGCAAATGCTGTGTTAGCGTAACACTTAAGTAGCTATCTGTCTCAGAGTAAATGTATTTTTATAGACTCTGTACTGAACTGCTGTTGATCACTTGCACATCTAAAACACACAGTTACATTCTGGTATTCAGTTTGACTGCTGATGCAACATTGTGTTAAAAATAACCCTTTATACTAAACTGCATATTTTTTCCTCAAATTTAGAGTTTATAGTTTATTTTTATATGTGTATTCTATGCGTCTTTTTGTACGGGAGCCACTCCGACTTGTTTTCATCTTCCCAGTTGAGTGAGCAAGTCAAAATTCTAAAACTCTTTTGTGTTAACTGTTATTTTTTGTTGTGGCAGCAGTACACAGTTTTCCATTTTAGTCTTGCTGGGTCATCTTTGTTGAAAGTTGTGAATTGTTTTAACAACAGCGGGACTTTCGCTTTCCCTTTCACCCTCATTTCTCACAAACAGGTCAACACAGAACCAGAGCATTTCACACACACACACACACACATACACACACACACACACACACACACACACGCACACGCACGCACACGCACGCACACGCACACGCACGCACACGCACACACACAATGGCAGCAATTTCATGGTTAACTAAAAGTTAAAAGTTAACAGGCGAAAAGAATACGAATTGTACTGTTATTCGATTGTCAATTCCCACTCTGGCAGAATGGCCACAAGGGGGCCTGAGGAATGACTGTTGAGTTCATTTGGCTCAGCTTGCAAGCTAATAACTTTAAACTGGCCAAAAACCATATTCATGACCTTTACCACTACAGGAACGTGAACCTAAACCCTTGGCGTGTTCTGAACCTGCAATTGTAGATGGCCGACTAGATTAACACTGTCTGTCTGGAGCAGGTACTGTTTGTGTTTCTGGTCTGGACTGAGTGACCAGGATCTGATCCAGATGACGTTAAAATAGAGCTGAAGGACAGACACTGTGGTCATCACAGAACTGAGCTGGAGAAAACCCCAAAGAATGGTCATTTGATTGGAAAAACAGTGCACTGGGTGTGCGTGGGTGTGTGAAGGTGTACTCACCTTAACAGTGCGGTGGTGTTTTTTTGAGGCATGGCATCGCATGTTGCTGGTGTTGCAGCAGCCTGTACACCGTTTCACCTCCACACAGGGGGGCCAAATGAGGAAGTTGGCGGCCGTTGGGTCCACCTGACTCCGTGGGATCTCATGGATCACTGTGCGCGTTTTACACACAGCTGGCACGGCCTCCTCTACTGCAGAGAGAAGAGCAGCAAGAGACACGTTCAAGTCTAAGACCTCATTTTTCTGCCATGAACTATATATCACCATATAAGTATGCAGGACAGGGTTCATCTGGGATGAAATACTAATGCATACACACACACACACACTCACACACACACACCCACACACACACTTCACAAACTAGGCCTCCTTATTGCAAAGCCTGAACCCGAGTCACTAGAACATCTATCAAACCATGTGCCATAATTATGTGTGGATTTTAACCCAGGAACTGCATGTTGATAAGTGTATGACTAAAGTACTCAAAGTACACAAGTGTCTCTCTATATAACGCTGAACAATCAAACCTCACCTTTCATCTTTAATATAGGGATTTTGCTTCCTAAAGGAACTGTTCTGGTTGGTTCTGGTAGGATTCGGAGCTCAAAGCCAAAAGCACTCCTCTTTTATCAAACTCTCTTCCTTTAGCCAATGTCGCCCAGGCCAAAAAAAAACCTCACACGCGGTAAACATAAAGGAAGGCTATTAATATGATGTGCGAGTCTCCATATTTACCCTGTGGCCAATTCTAAAATAAGCTGGCGTGCACACAGACTGCCTCACAGCTCAAACCACACATTGGAGCTCTTTGACTTTAAGTGTTGTAGATATTAAAAATATTAAAAGTAAAAAGGAATAGTGTCCAGTCTTAGGGTCAAACATTAACACTGCATATTTCCGATGATGGGCACATAAATGGCCTGCAGATGGTGTTGGGAAGCGTTTGTATGTGTGGTTTCATGTTTCTGGCTGTGTGGGGTACCTGCTGGTGTAAACGCTTAGCTCAGCGAGCTGCGACATGAACTCTGAATGCCAGGAATTTCCTCGCTCACGGATACATTTACACCCTGTGTCATGTATAAACCAACAGCCAATCAAAGCACAGCCTGGCAAATCCACTCTCTGCACTTTCCTGAGTCAAAGCTAGACTATTTATCTGCTTATAGGAAATAAACACGTAGTTAATTGGCACGAAGTTGGCTGACTGAACAGATTATGCCTTCTTACAGGCCTCGAGCTGCTTCAGGAGCATGTAAGGAGTGGGTGTGTGGATATTTCAGATCCCCAAGCATAAAAAATCCCAGTTCTAATAAGTGTCAATGCGGAATACACTGTAAATAAGTTTTATTCTTTATTATCCGCACTTACCAATACTCCTCTTGCGTCTGCGGTGTAGCTGGTTGCTCTTCAGCTCGTATCCCTGATGATGTGAGTGACTTTTCTGGTGGTGCTTCTGTTTGGAGTACTCCATCACTTCATTTCCCAAACCTTGTCAAAACACAAGTCACCCGTGTTACTTCCATGTTGCAAAGTGAAAAGGGAAAGAAAACATCACCCTCGCCCCAAAGGCAGGTCACCACCGCGTCTACAACGAGGCTTTTTCAAAGCTCTCTCTAAACTGCCTGGGGCTTAATAAAGCCTAAATTACTCTGTGGTGAGTGGCTATACCAAAGCACCAGGTAATTTCCCCTTAAAATCCCCATTTAAAGCTTTTTACGAGCCCTTTCCACAACAAACAATGGCGGCTTTAGTCACCGGTTTAATTGGAAATTAACCACCTTGATTACCTTGGGTTGAGGCACGGTGATGTCATACCGCCGCGGGGACCCGTGTCAGCACACGGCTGAGCTTTCAGACAGCGGAGTGATTATACGGCTTTATGTGTCACTAACACACAAACAACCACCTTAAACAAAGTCTTAGAACAGACGGTGACCACTATGGCCACTAAGACCAATTATCTACTTCCCTTAGACATTCATATCCTGCTTAAAACAGTGACCCATTCTTACTCAGTTCAGCTTCATGTCAACTGAATTTTAATTGTACTTAAGCAGAGGATGCACATCATAATGTGCACATTTCTGCAATTTGCACAGTTTGTTTTGTTGCTCTTGTGTTTTTCTTGCTCTTTTCTCTTTTGTCCTGTCTTCATGTGTGGCACCATGATACTGGAGCTACATTGCTTTGTTTCACTGTGTACTTTGTACTTTGACTGGAATGACAATAAACCCACTTGACTTATGTTGAGCGATCAGCTGCAGTCACTCTGCAGATCTGTGATCAGCTGATTAGTGGTTATCGCTGCAGTGATCTCTGCCTGATTGAGGTCTGTTATTGAACAGGCGTGTTACAGCAGAAGAAGTTATTTGACGAAAGGTTTGGCTGCACCACGTGACTTCAGAGTAGAACTGCACCCAGAACGCAGCGAGCGCCCCTCGCAATGCCATGTCCGGTCTCCATGACAACAAGATTCATTTTCCGGGAGTAAACAAAAGCGGCGTGTCGACAAAAGCATTACTCCATTCAACTGATTCTTCTCAAGGAAGTTTCACTCCCCCCCCAAACACACACACACACACACACACACACACACACCACACCATTCGCTATATAAACATGGCCCAGGCCAAGCACTGACCCAGCAGAGAGAAACATGTATTTAAAAAGCTTGTGTTAAAGAATATCTGATAAACAATGCATCAGTCATAGATTTTATGATCAGTTTTCTCATAGTCAAGATTTTATCAGTCAATTCTTTGAGCATGTTGGTTAAATGAGCGCATGAAACACACCAGAACATTTTCACTTCTTTATATTAGCCAATCTAAATACCAAAGTAAGAAGTGACTGACTATTTACCACAATGTCATCCTTATGCTCTGACATTTCTGATAATGCAGCAACAATCAGCTACAGCACAAATGCATGGCTCACATTTGCATAATAAAACTGAAACACAGATCGCAAAGATCTAAATCTCTAAACAAAGTCTCCTAATTCAAAATAACACACATGCACAGTTGTGAGACGTTGGGAGGGAAGACTCTACATACTGTTAGAACAGTCAGGCAGTTGTTCTGGAACTCATAACCCATGCAGATCAAAACACTCCAGCACAATATGTTTTTAAATACACTTAACTTTGTCTGAATTGAATGGAGTTTACACATCACGGATGCAAATAAATATTGGACACGTAGAAACACTTTAGCAGCACTTTTGGTGTGAACCGGCCTCTAATTATTTTAAAAACTCACAACCACTGCAGTCACCTACCATTCCGGGTCATTGGCAAAGTTTGCTAAACCATCCCCCTTGTCTTCTTTTCTCTTTCTGTCCCAGCATCCCTCCCCCCGGGACCCGGCCTGAATGGAGTCGAGCCGAGAGCAGAAAGTGTTTCTTTACAGAGTGACTTGTGCTTTTCTTCTGCTACTACAGCACCCTTCTGCCTCTTTGCTGTATTTCTTTTCATCCAGAAAAAAAGAAGCAAGGTGGCAGTGGGAGCCGGACGCAGGGAGACTGAGGGAATGAGGGATGGGGGCTGAGCTGCTTTGTGGAAAAGTCTGTTCCGAGCAGAATGTAAAGGCGTGAGCTTCTTAAAGCCAGGAGACTCCTCCATCACTGCCACTTTAACCGCCGGCTTCCAGCAATTAGCTTCAGGACCAGCTTTAACCCTTTCATGCCTCTGTCTGTTGAACAAAATAGTAAGCCGTTCCTTAACCATGTCAATTGCATTCTGAATGGGAGTCACTACTGCACTACAGAAAGAACAAAAAGAAACATGGCTTTTTTTACATTTTCTCCACTTTAACTAGATTTAAAGTTCCCAGTTAGCTTCCCTCGACTTTAACCTTTTCATATTTTTGCCTACCGACGAAATTAACAAGCTTTTCCTTGGCCATGTTGATTAAAGATTCCCAGGACCAGCTTCAACCCTTTATATCTTTGCCTGATGAACACAACAGTTAGGATTTTCTTATCCATGTTCATTGCATTCTGAAAGAGAGATCAAATTCTTACAAACTACAGCGTTATCCAAACAACAACGAGCACAGCGTTTTCCTTCTTGCTGTAAACCTACTAGACTAAAAGATCCCAAGCACAGGTTGCTGATTTCAGCCCACTGCTCTTTTTAGCCAGGCTACAATAATACGGCGAATGAGAATGAACTATTTCTTATTACCATTCTATTGTATAATTGCATATTATTGTATTTTGTTATTTATGCCTTGCATGTATCATGTATTATTATTAACATAGCATTTTATAATTCAGTGTTTCGTTCTTCCCATTACATTTCATGGAGTTTTAAACACTCTGGGTGAAAGGTTGGTGGCAGGTCTGTCAAAAGGAGCCACACATTCAGGAGAGAATGAACTTTTACAGCAAGTTTCCTAAATGCAGTACAAAGTAATGCATTCAAAATACCTGGTGCAGAAAGTGCAGCTTCTGTTTTCGCCACAATAGAGACATGTACAAACGTGTAGGTTTAGTGGGGCGTGATGATTGGCTGATTGATTGATGGACTGGTGGCAAAAAGGTTGTGAACCCCAAAAAGGTTGATGTAAGAAGTCTATGATGTAAGAAGTGCAAGATAAGCTAAACACCTGCTTTCACCTCAGCTTCACTAAACACTTTGAGAGTGTTTTTTTTTTGCAAACTAAAACGTAGAATAACCTTCTCGGCCAATTATCAGTAGTAGTTTGGACTGAACAGATAAGAAACTGACCAAAAAGATGCAGAAATCCTGAATAAATATGAGATCTGTCACAGTGTTTAACACAGAGAGGAGCTGGTTTGCTTGCAAAATATCCTAATTGACAATTCAGTTTTCCGACACGTCTCAAATTTGAAAATACAGGTGTAATCCCATGCTGGGACTTCTCTGACCAAAACTTGAGAAATGGATGAGATAAGTAATAGAGTTTAAGACTACAGACCTCACAACTTTGAAAACGTCCCCCTGCTCTAAAGTACAAATCCCCAGAGAGACATGATTAGCTTGACATGCTAAAGGCTAGCTGCTTGTTATGGCTGAGAGCAGTGTGATAACCGTGGCAACAGGCAGTATAAAAGTTCATCACTGACATGGGCAGAAATAATCACTCATTTAGGGGGCCATAAGCAGGTGTGAAGTTTCGATGATTATAAACTCATAAACTCATTTGGAACAGATTGCGTGAACTTTGGAGCGAGTTACATGCTGACGAAACCACTTCTGGGCCCGAGGGCACACTCAGCTCTGCGTCCAGCACCATGGACGCATGAGAACCGAGTCTGTGTATCACCTACGTCCCCCAGGTTTAGCTGAAAACACCAGCTGATGGTGCTTTGCACTGCTGCCAAAGATAACACTTCCAACTAAGCTACACAGTCTAAGTAGAGCAGTTTAACACGAATGAAAACAAGACACTAAAAGCCTACTTGACTTTTTAAGATGATGTTCTGGCAAATGTAAGGTCAAATGCTGCACTTCTGATGAATTAAGGAGCCCATTACCAACTGAAATGTAAAGAATAAGGACCAGGTCTCTAGCGTCTGGAAAAAATAAGAGACCACTGCAAAAAGGTTCAGTTTCTCAGGTTTTATCTTACTGAACTGAACAGCTTTGTTTTGAAGACCTGCTGACAAGATTTCTCCCAATTTCCAAATAAAAATGTTTTTTAAAGCATCGTTTTAAAGGAAATGACAAAACATGATGCAGTGTTTACAGAACCTGAATAATTCACACTTTAACAAAATGCCAATAATTAGCTTTGACAAACTTCTAGTAGTGTTTTACCATCCATCTGGTCTGCAGTGGACTCTTTTATTTTCCCAGAGCTGTATCATAGAGAACATGGTTCATTATAAAGAAGCCTATATTTCTTTACAGTGATGGGGATAGTAGCCTGGCGTCATGATGTCTACAGCACAAAATATTAACACATCAATACTACTTATATACTACTAACCTCTATTATGTACCACTACATAATCATTTTGTTATTAGTCCTTCACTTAACTGTTTATCTGTCGTATTTAAACCCAAGCCTTTGTGTTTATCATAGTGGATTTTGAGTTTGTACTGGATTTATTTAGACATATTCTCGTCTCTGTGATGCTGTGTGTCTATGCAGTTGCAATTTCATTCAGAATAGAAGTTGTTCTCTGATTCTGATGTTTCTGAAAACCACCAGCAGCTTCTCTATATTTAATGTATTACTGATAATGGTAAAAGAGCAAGAAATCTTCAAAAGAAGTTTGCCTTGGGTACCATTTTGCCATGCATGTGAACTCTCTGTGCATGTAGTTTTTTATATATAATTTTAAGAGAAAACCTGCAGTCCTGGAAAACAAGAGCAACAGATACTGAATCAACCTTTTAAAAACTGATTTCTTGTCAGAATTTCACTGCGTTCTTCTGCACTCCGGCATCTCTAGTTAAATGACTGACGGATCTCAGGCATGTATCTAATATCCTTATCTGAACTCTGAAAACCCCACAGGATTCACCAGCTAAAAGGATAGTTGAGGTCTGCAGGCTAAAGCTGAGGTTACAGAAATCCTGCAGACCAGCTTCATTCCTTCTGCCCACACAGACACGTGTGTTACATCATCCCAGAGGCACATAAGGCATCTGCTGGTTGGTTTAAAAGTGGCAACGGCACCACAACGTCTCCGAAATCCACGCGGTGCTCAGAGGGAAACTGAGGCTGTACATAATCGTCCTGTTTTATTTTGAGGTTTTTTTGCAGACATAAATATGTACAGGATAAAGATGCCAACTGTGGCTATTATTACTTTATTGCACGTCATTATTGTAATGTCAGACTGTGCTCCCCCTCCCACACACACACACACACACAAACACACACCTGGCATTCGTCCACACATCCATTTTAACTTTACTGTCTTACAAGCTATAACAAAGGCTCTGAAAATACTCTCTGTGGCGTCAACCCCCTTTTACTTGCTGCAACAGGGCAGATTAACATTCAGGTAATAATAAGTGCTTTACTACTGTTACCAAACACTACTGTTTTATACACACACAAACACGCCCACACACACACACACCACCCCCAGCACATTCCACTGTGTTAAAAGAAGCGTTCTAATTTGATTATGAGCACCCTCGGTTTGGTAAAGCCACTTCTGCACAGATTTAGAGTTACAGCTTCTCAAAAAGGATGAAAGTGAGGATTTCTCCCACAGACAGGCTCAACATGTCAGGCTAAACTGATCTGTGGGATGTAAACATGCACTTTTTTTCTGGGGTCAACAGTAGATTATGACCAGGACTATAGGACTATTACTCAGTCTCTATAGAAACAAAGTTTCTAATCACATCTTATCATTTGATACTGAAGAAGGCTGAGTGAACATGAGCTTGTTGTAGAGAGAATGAGAAATATAGAGAGAATGGAGTTGTGGAGAGAGAGTTTTTAAGAGAGAGAGGGAGAGTGAGAGGAGGAGAGTGGGAGAACAGACAGAGAGAGAGACAGTTAGAGAGAGAGAGAGAGAGAGAGAGAGAGAGAGAGAGAAAGAGAAAGAGAGAGAGAGAGACAGTTAGAGAGAGAGAGAGAGAGAGAGAGAGAGGATAAGGAGGAGGA
>JBBPDB010000028.1:2671719-2688980 GCA_037974465.1 Brachypetersius altus | reverse complement strand
GGTTTGAATCTGGGGTCTGTGTTTGTGTGTGTGTGTGTGTGTGTGTGTGTGTGTGTGTGTGTGTGTGTTCTCCTCGTCGTGGTGTGTATATATATATACACAGTAACACCCACTTTAATGTATTATTATTCGCAGTTTCAGTCCATTGCGGAGTTTTTCTGAAAACTGAACTAATAATTGTTTGCTGAAATCTCCACACTCACTCTTGAAAGTAGCCAATCCGAGACCACGATTTATTTTTCCTTGCTGCTAATTGGCTGCAGCATCTCGAGTGTTTCTTCTGTTTTTCGTGTTGTTCTTCTTAAAGCCTGTATTTTTATTACTGTAAATTAAATGAATCTATTTCTGTATTTACCTGCTTACACCAAAGAGAAGGTGCTGCATTCCAGTCCAGTCTATACAGGGGTAACATCACTATTTCCATTCTAGCACTGGGGGAGACAGCAGTTCAGTGTAAACTGTACAGTACAGATACAGGTTTGCCACCACATTTTCTTTAAGGGGAAAGTATTAATGAGTTTAAATGAAATTATAGTGTTTTATTTAGGGTTTACATTATAAAAATAGGCATTTTTAGGCCTTTTTTTTACCACATGACAACAACACAGTTTTTCACTATATGTGGGTGCTCTTGGAACGTAACCCCCGCAATACTGTTGTGGAAAATATTTTGAACCTAAGCACATGCATTAATATTCATGGAGTCTTTATTTCTCCCTCAGCCTGGCACTCTGCGTTTCTGTGGCACTACGGAGTTTGCCAGTGGTCAGTGGGTGGGCATCGAGCTGGACGAGCCAGAAGGCAAGAATGACGGAAGCGTCGGTGGCATCCGTTACTTTATCTGCCCACCAAAACTGGGTAAACAGTCTTCATCTGTCTCTTTCTGTGGTCGTTCTCTGGTTGATTGGAGAAGTTTACAGCATGGCTGACTTTTCAAATTTACTAACATCTTTAATGCTTGGGGGGTCAGTTTGACTCCAGCAATTCCAAACCTCCAGAAAATTGTTGAAATTCAAATTGATGCCAACGTTTCTGTCGGTACTTTGTTTCTTTGTTGACAACATAAGTGCTTTAAGTTAAATATACGCTACCAGTCAAAAATTTGGACACACTATCTTCAGTGTTTTATTCTTTGTTTTTTATTATTTTCTACACTGTAGATTAATATTGAAAACAAACTAAATGATGAAGGAACTCATGGAATTATGCTGTAAACAGAAACAGATTTAAAGAAACCAGAATCTGTTCAGTTATAAGGGAATGATGGACTGTAGTTTTTTTTACTTAGTAATGTGCAGTAGAACCGTAGTGGAACAGGATCACTAACTGTGGACCAACCCGACCCTCACAACTGATGATCCCAAACACATTAAGAAGGAGAGAAACTCCACTAATGAACTCTTGACGAAGAAACGCCTGATAATTAAATACCATTCCAGGTCGATTCCTCATGAATCCGAGTGAAAAAACGCCAGGAGTCTGCAAAGCGGTCATCAGAGCAACAGGTGATGTTTTCAATATTAATCTACAATGTAGCCCATAATAAAAACAAAGGAAATCGTAGAATGAGAAGGTGTGTCCATATTTTTGACTGGTACTGTACAGTTGTGGCAGGTGCAAGTTTGGTATGAGGTAGACAAGTGTACAAACATTCAGTAAATGAGCATTTTGTGTTAAAGTCCAGTCTGTAGTATTTTGTGTTATTTGTGCCTACAAAAGGTGTTTTGTGTTGTTGAGTTTTATAGTCATACGGTGGCAGTAAGTTAAGTGAGTTAAGGGCCCAGACTGCTTGGAGAAAGAAGCTCTTGGAGAGTAATAATAATAATAATAATAATAATAATAAAATTATTGACAGTAATAACAGTAGTACTATAGGACAAACTAGTAATAAAAAACAGTCAGTTTACCACCTAAAAAACACCAGGGGGCGCTAGAGAGAGATGACAAATGAGAGAGAAGGGAGCTTAAAGCTAAAATGCTGATTAAATACTTTTTTGATGCAAGAATTTCCTTTAAAATAGAAAAATATATCACACAATATCAATGAAAATGTTCATGTGGCCTTCGCTGTTCTACAGAAAATTAGCAACCAAGTGCTGGTTGGTTAATGAACCGACCCGCTGATTGATTTGAGTAAAGTAATTCACACTCTCTGATGTCATCCGTATAACTATTACAGAGCCCTACAACTTCAAAAATATGACAGCAGTGTTAACTTTCTCTACAATTTATCTGCATCAAAATAGAATGAACCATTTACAAATGACTACCTCCATTGGATCCTATTCATTCTGGTCTCCCTTGCAAACACCCTCATGTGTCTGAACAACATGGAGGAGACTACAGGGTGACCGTTCTTCTTCATTAGGAAGACATAAGATAGCATTGATAATTCACAAAATATATCTGGGAGTCTTTGGTTTCTATTGTATCAAATGACAGGTTATGGAGATCAAATTGTACTGTTAAGTTAAAGCATGTAAGTTCAGAACTAAGCAAACGGCAGACTCTGCTTCATCCGAGACAAAACCGATCTGACGGGACGCTGGTGTCCTGTCACTTAGCACTGACTACAAAGTCACACTCCATAAAAATTAGCAACAATCTGGCCATCTTTGAGCTGAACTGACACTTTGACAGGACCACACACACACACACACACACACACACACACACACACACACACACAATAATTGGACACTGTGTGGCCATTGCCAGCCACTGTGGCTCTGTAACTATGGAAACAGGAGGAATGTTCCAGGGAGCTCTGAAAAAAGAGTCTCTCAGGACAAAAAACATGAATGTGCCTTTTTTGTCTTTAATGAAAAACACTTAGTATGTAATCATTGTTAAAGTTTCATGTAAACACTTTATAGTTTATACTGTTCTTACGGGAGAAACAAGCTGCCTGGTTTGAGTCCACAGTTTATCTGATGTCACAAAAACGCCCAAAACATTTACTTCATCTATATACTCTTGCACTGAAGTTATAAGGAGTGTTGCAGCCTGAGCTGGTTCTGAATGAGGCTGAATTCAGGGGCGAACACAAAGGAAGAGGACAAAAAAAACGGATAAAGCAAGGTTCGAGAACGTAAAATGAATTCTGATTTTGATTTTGATTGCTATTTTTGGTAAACTAAAACATACACACATAAGCGGAACAGGACCTCTAAGTGCAAAGCACAGCTTACGAGTGAGCGGCGGATCTCTGTAACCATAAACGTTGGTCCTGAGGATAAACTAGATGTACTAGGAATAGTAGTAGGTAGAAAGACTTTCACAGCACATTTCGGGTTGTAAAACGATATCCAGCTGCGATCTGACGGCCAATCAAAGGCGAGGCCGCTCGGTAAAGGAGTGTGATGAATCAGCAGCTGACGGAAGGCTGGAAGAGCTCCGTGTTTTGGGGATTTGCGTGTTGTGGTTGTTTTGGGTGAGCTCTGGGGAGGCTTTAGCAGCGGAAAGCTGAGGGCTTTCTTTCCTCCTCACGGTGCCTGTGCGATGATAATGGATTCTCTGCAGCAGTGAAACTCAGCTCCGCCAAACAGACGCTGCCACCTGAGCGCAGTTCCCACAATTCCCAGCAACTTAAAGTCCGGCTCAGATGTTGTAGGGTGGGAGGGTGGGGGGGGTTCTTTTCTCGGCCTTCATCGTTTGGCGTTGGCGACGTCTCTCCCTCGACTCGAACACAGGCCGGACAGAGTGTGGAGAATTGATGTGATCTAAGTAACTCAATCCTCCTTAACCCAGAACACACTTTCCACACTGCTGTATTCAATGCATCTTTTTTTTCCCCTCCCTCTCTACGTTGCCGCGGTGACAGAGGGAAACAGAGAGTATACAGTGGGCACCCTTTTCTGCCCTCCGTGCCCGTCTGCCCCCTCATCTGTCAGAGGTCGGCGAATACAGGACACTTTCAGGCTTGAGAAATCTGCTCTACTGAACACATTAACCCATTCATGTCCAGAACATACATGTAGCACAAAGAGAAAAAACTTGTAATGTGAGGAAAATGCACATGGTTGTACCCTGCCGGGCTGTTTCTGGACATCAGGGAACCCAAAGCAACATCCGACCTGAAGCTCGTCTCACCAAGCAGGGTTTGAAGTTTAAGCTTTAAGCTTAATTCAATCTAAAAATGGATCTGCAACAGTGTATCACGAGGATGCGTCACCATGGCGACTGCATGCCTAGTTCACGACTGTGGATCATGTTCAGCTTTTGGACCAATCAAGGATGTTTGTGGTGTGAATCAGTAGATAATTACACCAAATGACACCAAAAGTCTCATTTTGTAGTCTATTATTATCTATTATCAATTTCTAGTTTATTTTTAAATTTTGCTTTAAATGATCATCACAGGCACTTTGGAAACCAGCTGTTTAATAAAAAAAATTATAAATATTTGAAAAAGAAAATTTAAATAGACTTGCACAGTGGAATTCCAACTGCCACAACTCATAATAACAATGAAGCTAACTGGTTGTTCTTGAATGCTGCTCTTCCTCTGTTTTTCCTTTCCATTTCTTTCTTTTTTGTCCTTCTTTCCTTCTCTCTCTTCAGTCTGCCTTTTTTCTATTCTAATTGCATTTAGATCCTCCATGAAGTGATACAGCCTGACCATACACTCATACACTGATCAACTGGTTGTTCTTGAACGCTGTTCTTGCTTTCAGCTTCTTATTTGTTTTTCCTTTCCTATTCCTTCTCTTTTCTTTTTTCTTTCTTTATTTAATTCCCTCTACTCGTTCTGTCTCTCTTTTATTCATAACTATCCGTAGATCATCGGTGAAGTAATTAAAAAGTCACTTTTCAGTCCCACAGTTTGATGGATCTACAGACGAATCCAAGATCGTACGGAAAAAGTGCAGCGGTTCAGATACGGAGTTGATTAAAACTCTGAAGTTTCTTCTCTTACCTCCTCTCATTGTCATCCAGATGGGCAAACAGCACGTTCTTTGAGATGGCCTTCGCCAAAGCTGTCATTGTCTTGTAGTCCTTTGGGATGACCTGCATGGAAACACAGTGGCCATAAATATTTCTTCAATCACTTCTAGAGCCGACATGAGAGGGACACATAAAAAAAAAAAAAAAGAACACACTTACAAGCTCAAACAAAGCACAGTATTGTCTGCTATCTCAAAGCCTGGGGAATCTGTGAGGCATGCACGAAGAGCTTTATTGTGTATCTAGTATTTTCTGAATAGCTGTATTTTGACTTTTTACTATATTTTACAATGTTCTCGGATTTGTGTCGTAAGTAATTTCTTTTTATTTTTTTCCACTTATAACTTTTGTATGTTTTTATGTATTAAAACACATTCAACAAATGTTCCAGTCTTTTGTAACCCTTAGAATTAAACAAGCTGTTTTTGTTAGAGTGATATGTATGACCTGATTGGCTCTTCTGTATTGCGCCTTATTCAGAAAGTAACTCCTTATAACCATCGTGAACTGCAGCGAAAATCCAAAGTAGACTGAATACGTGGACATTTACAGATACGTTTTTGCGACCTTATGGGAAAAAATGGCTGTTTTTTCCGCTTTGTTTCCATATAATTGTAGAAACTGGGATGGTACATTCTGAAACAGTGTTTATATATTATACTCTACACATAAACACACTATACCTATAACTATTATTAAAAAAAAGTGAGGGCACTTAAAGGTACATTCTGAAATTAGTAGTGTTTAGATTATATTCTACACACATTATCTATATTATAACAATTCAACTTTTCCATGATATGGGCTCTTGAAGTCTGACTTGTTCTCCAGTGGAGGACAAACTAGTCCAGACTGCAGTGATGATGAAGTCTGTAGAGAGAGAGGGGGAAGGATGAGGACGTTTCCATCTCTCAGCTTCTCAACAGAGATTTAGGCTCATATCGTAGTGTAAAACATTAAGTAAAGTAAAGCAGCCCCTTATAGTCACGTGTGGACTGCAGCACAGAACACAGTGTGAAGTGTAAAATTATTTTTCTGCGTTTAACCCATTCAGCAAGTGAAGCAGTGGGCTGCCACCAAAAAGGGAGGGAGGTAGTGTGTGGGGACGGTACCTTACTCAAGTGTACCACACTGGTGCCATTAGCAGTCCTGGGATTTGAACCCACAACCTTGTGATTGCAGGGACAACTCCCTAACCACTAGGACATCAGCTTTTAAAGGGAGAAAAGTTAAAGGTTTAAAAGTCTAATGTGACTATTTGTCACTCGTGAACACCCCACAGTACACAGTGTGAGAAAATTCTTTCTCTGCATTTAACCCATTTAACCCATTCACCAAGTGAAACAGTGGGCAGGCACCCAGGGAGCAGAGTATGGGGGCAGTACCTTGCTCAGGCGTACCTCAGTGGTTCCACTAGCAGGCAGTCCTGGGATTCAAACCCTTTGTGAAACTCCCTAACCACTAACCACTAGGCCACCAGCTGGCCCATGATGTTAGATGTTTCTCTCCAAAGCCATATATATATATATATCACAGCCTGTAGTCCTGCACCTGCAAATGTGCGTGTTTTTCTGGACTAAAGCACACTTGAGCTCAGAAAGAGCTGGTTAATGTTAATGTTAATGTGAGAGCAGAAGGATGCTAAAATACACAGGACTCAGATTCACTGCATCATCAGAGCTGTTGTTAGTAATTATCACTGGGAGTTTAATGGCAAAGGTCAACCACACTGCATTTACATGCTCATTCAAGGTTTAGACCAAAGCCAAAACAGTATTTTTCTAGATGCATCACTATTATAAGTAAATCATTATGAATACAATCTCAGAAAACGCATTTAGGTTCACTATCTGCATTGGAAAATTAAAAACATGGTAATATGGGTGTTGCTGGTTACGATCGTCGTATTTGTAATAAAATATGAACTTCGTTTGCTGAATTGTACAAAACAATTGGAATATTCCCCTTTAACAGTGTTTAAAACAATAGTGGTCAATGAAAATATTCAGATCATTTTAGTCCATAGTTTGTATTTACTGTGATATTTATATAGTTTAAATGTGTGTATATTAGTCTATTATTTTACTTTTATTCTATTTTCCGTTTTCTAGTTATCGCAGCGTCTCAGGAGTGACTCTGGGTTACATTTTACCACACGTGTGTAACTGCGTATGTGACAAATAAACATCTTGAGTGTCAGTAACAGCGAGTTCTGAGTGTTAAAAGGCCTCACAACTGCACGGTCTTAGTCAATCAGAGCTTGATCTAATCCTGATTAAAACGCGTGTCCCAGGCTGCTCCGTTTGAGACAGATTTGGACGTAACCGCTTCGATTGATCCTCTGACTCTCACAGAGAGTTCTGAGGCGCTTTCTGAAGTGCTGACAGCTTTATTAACCCAAAACAGACTCGAGTGAAAAAAGGCAAAAAGGCTGCGAGCACAAGGAACATCCCTCATGTTACCAATTCTGTCAGAAATAAACATCATTAAAAATGTAGATGGAAATAAAAAACAGTGGGAAACTGACACCGTTGGAAAAGTAACCATGTCCTGACGGAACTGTCCTCATTTCTGTTAGATTCACGTCTTCTTTTTGCCATTTTCTCATCTGTCAAACTCTCTCTGACCTTCATTTACAGGTCATTTTCTGTCCAGTCTGTCAGAATTTTAATCTGAATTTATTTGCTGTTTTAAAGAAACGGTAATCAAGGGAAACCAAGATGGAATTAAACGAGTTTCTTTTCAGTGTTAGTTCCTGAAAGAATGGTTTTCTCAAAATGCAAACAATGCTTTTGGGCCAAAAATATATTATTGATATCACGGTAGTTCTATTAACCCCTGCTAGAACTGTGCTAAGAATGTGTCATTTATTTATTTATTTATTTATTTTATTAGTTATTTGTTTATTTTTTGACAAAATAATCATAAAAAACACCCAATCCACCAATCCATCAGACAGACTTTAAGTTCAAATCTTTTAAGTTAAAATCGTTATCAAACCTCACTGTAAAACTACATCATACAAAGTAAATGACACAGTGTCATTTATTAAAACAAAAAAAAATTACCTGACTGGTCAAACAATGTTCAGAGATCTAATCTGAGTCCGATCTGGCTGGACACCATTTATTATTACTGTGAGAAACTATAGCACAATACAGCTCCAGAAAAAAATAAGAGACCACTTCAGTTTCTCAAGTATTGAACTGAACAGCTTTGCCTCAGTTTTTAAGAACTGCCTGACAATATTTCTCCTAATTTTCCTTTAAAGCATCATTTTAAAAGAAAATGACTTTTTCAGAATAAGAGAAATAATGCAGCATTTACAGAACTTGAATATTTCAAAGAAAACTAATATTTTGTTCACTCTTGAACAAAATGGCAATAATTACCTTTGAGGAACTTCTAGTAGTGTTTTACCATCCAACTGGTCTCAGTGTGAGAGGAGAGAGTTGATTACAGCAGTGTTTATACTTTTCCTCATTAAATAAGATCACTAATCACTGATCAGTACCTCATAAAGCAGAATGAGGTTGTTGTGTAGGAATTTAACAGACACTGGACTGGAATGGGTTCACACTCATAGAGATGCTGATTTAAAAAGAAAGAGCAGTGCTCCTTATATACGTCACAATGTGAAATTCAGGAACACTAACTGACTGCATGTTTAATTGCAGACTAATTAGTTCTGTTTAACTGGGTTTAGGGGAGTTATGTGTGTGAAACACTGAATTAAAGTCGTTTTGATAGTATTTTGTCTTCTTTTGATCAGTTCCAACTTATCAAACCTCAGAAAAAGTCATTATCAGGACATGGTGCATTGTCAGAATTTCTTGAATTGTCATGGTGTTACATTTTTACCACATCAACTTTTAATTTGAAACCACCAACAAATGTGCTTTGAATCAATTGGAAAAGGGCAGATTTCATGTGGTTTTGAATCAGTGCTGCTCAAATCAGATACGCTGAAAATTGGATTTGGGACGCCTGTCTAAAGACGTCCAAGCTCAGCTGGGCCACTGTGTGCAAACCGACTCTGCAGGAAAACAATCACAATTCCAAAATCTGCAGGGTTAAACGACTTAACTCATTTAAAGCGTACATGAGAAAGCATCAGTACTGCAGCATCGATTTCGGCTCTTTCAGGGTCACTGCAGTTTGTTCGACACAGATTCTGACAGCAACATCTCAACAGCTGCTTACAAACTCACTTTACCCTCAGATCGCAACTGTTCTCCACACAAGCTTTAAAAGCTCATTTCTGGGTAAAATTCGCCTTTACAAGCTTCCTGTTGATTCAACCCAGGGCGATAATGGATTCGAAAATGTTAATGTAATTCCCAGCGCAGCGTCGGTGTGTGTCACGCTCAACATTTAGCATTAAAGCTGAATCATGTTCAGGTAATTGCTCGTCGTGACGGTACAAGTGTGGTGCACTTTGTTGTTGTACTATCATTAATGGGGACACAGCCAAACTGGGGTCAGTTCAGGGCAAAGATGAAAAATAAACAAAACAAATAAAAGGTAAAAGGTTGTATAATCTTAAAGTGGAATTTTACCAACTTATATTTTTTGAATTCCACACCAGGGTTGAGGCCCCGTGCTCCAAGCGCAATATCTCCACAGTGCAAACACTCAGACTCTTCAAACCCCACAGTTCAGTTGATCTCCAGGAGGCCTTTCCAACGAGCCCAAGGAGATCGGTGGTCATTCCCCGAAAACCGCTCACCTCGTCACGATGTCCTGCGACCTTCCTAGTTGCATATCTTTGCAGGGAATTTAAATTAAAATAGGTGAATACGGGTTTACCTTTACATTTTCTTTAAGGGTAATGCATTAAAATGAATGAAGCTGTACGCGGGTGCTTTTGGACTGTATTACTGTATATACTGTGATGCTCAGAGTAAGTCGCTGCCTCGTGTCCTTTCGCCCCGGGATTGGCTACAAGTACCAGCAACCCTAGTAAGCATTAAGTGGTGTATATATATATATAAGGGTTGGGTTAATCGAAAAGTAATGGATTGGAAATTGACATTCAGAACCTATAATCGATCAAATTTTTCCAGGTCGATTATTTCGATTACATTCCCTTTAAAAATATAGATAGTAGATAGTGTGTGTGTTTCCTTCAATTATTTTAAAATCAAGTAATGCACCGTTCATTCAAAAATCTCTCACTTGTAATATCTGAGCATGTTTACTGTACAAAACTTGTCAGTGAACTATGAGGGCCAAAAAACGAAAAAAATAAATAAAATAATCGTTCATTAATCGTAATCGAGTTAAAATGTTCAATTAATCTAGATTTAGATTTTAGGCCAAATTGCCCAGCCCTAATATATATATATATATACACACATTGTGTTTGCTGGTACAAACTACACATTTAATCATAAAAAATAATCGCAAGATTATTGTATTACCAAAATAACTGATAGCGACAGTCTTAGATGACAGCTGGCCGTAGGTGTGTGTGTGTGTGTGTGTGTGACTGTAAGAACGTTCTAGTCGTGACCTCTGCAGGTGCTGTTCTGGCCAGTAGATCCTGTGGATCACGCTTCACTGCTTTCTGAATTAGAACCTGCTGATGTGCTTCAGTCTCAGTATGTTCTACCCACACACAGACTGTCATGTTAATCACAATCCAACGAGCAGCACAGACAGTCTGGGGACAGAAGGGAGGTCGGACAAGGCCCTGTTTACACCTCTCATTAACATCCATTCACCAGGACCATGGCGACCGCATCCTCTTCAGGTCAAGACACAGTCTGACTTTTCAGACCAGTGAAAGTCCAGCGCAGGTTTAAACACCATTAAATGCATCAGGAAGAAATGGATTCCTGTGAATGGCTGTTTTTCTGAAGCTGCACCAAAACAGCGCTTAAAAAGTCAGGATGTAGCACTAAGGAATTCAAAAAAGTGTTTTTTATATGATTTGCAGCGATAGTTCTTGTTACGCAAACATCGTTATCATTTATATCACAGTTCTATTACACACCTGCTAAAGAGTAGGTTACTTATTTTATTAGACATTTGTTTTTTGACAAAATTTTAAAAACAAACAAAAAAAGCCTTGCTGTAAAAAGGAGGCAGCAAAACCTTCCCATTAAGTCCAGCCATAAAATGCATCCAAATGTTTTCCCAGTTTGAAGCCATTAAAAGTCAGGAGGTAGCTCTAAGATTAGCTGTCGTTAGCTGTCATTGTTAGGGTCCAAAAGAGCACAACGCTCTAAAGAACGCAGAGAAAAAATCAAACATTCAAACAAGACTATAAAAAATAAAAGACCACAATAACTAAAGCAGCTCTGACAGAAAACCTTCCGCAAAATAAGAGACTTATTGCTGACTGTATTGTAGGTGTAACCTTGTTTGGATTACATGGTACTGAAAGGTGTGGTCTCTGGATGGAGGCCTCCTGGGTACAAGAGAGTCCAGGAATGAAACCTTGGTCTTAAAGGATTTGAGGCCTGCTCAATTCTGCAAATGCGTCTCACCTTGCGGACGTAACTGACAGCGTCCTCCTCTGTGTAAACCTCAGCGCTGACCCCGCCCCTCCGGCGCCGGGCCTTGACCACGGGGTTTGGAGGAGGAGGAGAAACTTCATCATCATGAGAATCCGACTGAGAGCTGGACTTCTGTCGGGCCAAAATCTGCTTGCATTCTTCCTGCAAAGAGTGAAA
Source organism: Brachypetersius altus (assembly GCA_037974465.1). Taxonomy (NCBI): domain Eukaryota; kingdom Metazoa; phylum Chordata; class Actinopteri; order Characiformes; family Alestidae; genus Brachypetersius; species Brachypetersius altus. The sequence goes on along the minus strand of JBBPDB010000028.1, from coordinate 2,677,353 downwards.
GAGAGAGAGAGAGATGGAGAGAGAGAGAGAGAGAGAGAGAGAGAGAGAGAAATTGCGAGAGAGATTGCGCGAGCGATTGAGAGAAAGCGAATAAAGAGAGGCACAGAGAGAGAGAGAGAGAGAGAGAGAGAGCGAAAGAGAGAGAGAAAGAAAGAAAGAAAGAAAAAAAGAAAGAGAGATGGAGAGAGAGAAAGAGAGAGAAAGAGAAAGAGAGACAGAGAGAAATTGAGAAATAGTGAGAGCGGGGGAGAGAGAGAGAGAGAGAGAGAGAGAGAGAGAGAGAGAGAGAGAGAGTAGTGGTTCCGTTTTCAAAACGCTTCTTCCTCAAAAACATTCCTCCAAAACTGAAGACAATTCTTTCCACTTCGGGTACAAATTGCACATACAGTATTACACAACTACTATAAAACTAATCGCTGGATTTCTTTATTACTAAAATGGCTGAGAGTGACAGTCCTGACAGCCCTGTAGGTGTGTGTATTAAAACGGGTTATTGTTAAAAGCTCTTAAATCACTATCGAAGACAATAATAGAAGTTGCTTCTGCTTGGTCTATAATGATCTGCAGATGATTTTGTTCAGTAAGTTCTTTCTCAAACACACTGTCCCAAATCAGACGAGTGCAGCCCTTTAAGGCTCCCTGATACACCGAGCCGCAGGACGCTGTGAGGTCATGGATGATCGTCGGCAGCGACCTTTGCCTGTCCTATTTTTGTAGTGTGTCCTATAGCGACTACAGTGAGGCCTTGTCAGCACTATTCTGGTCAGGTGGAATTTGTGATGGTAGATTCTCGATCTCTGATTGGCTGAATTGCTTCCAGGGTTTGAAAACTGGATTGATCCTGGAGGATATGCAACAACTCCACAGACACACAGAGATACAGAGACGAGAACAAAATATAATACAGTCACAAAACGACTAAAACACTGCTTTATACACAGAATGCAGTAAGAGAGGTGGATAGAAATACTATAGATAGATAAATAAATGACTGCTGAAGTCGCTTACTAGTAACACTGATAGTGGTTTGGAGTTGTTCTCTACTTTTTTGTGTTTTATCGCAGGTGATTGTGATGTAAGTAGACTGCTATTGCACATGATAATACTACTGTAGTTGTAACATAGGCCACGTAGTGATACTGTACACCAATAAAGTGAGTTTACAATTGATGAAACACTGTAAACGTATTTTGTAGCGCTACAGTGTCTCACCAGGTCAAGTTGGATTTTCATCAATGTTCCACAAACCTTGTCCAATCCTGTAACTAAGAAGGGACTGGGAGTATGAACAGGACAATTAAAATGAAGCTGATCTGTCCTGCTCGTCTGTTTTCGGCGAATCTGTGGCAGGAGAAGATCATAAACAGATGCAGGTGCAGTTTCTTCTTCCCAGTGATACCAGTCATAACTCATCCCTTTGAATAATTCACTGACATCGCTAATGACAACAGGGTGTGTGTGTGTGTGTGTGTGTGTGTGTGTGTGTGTTTGCATCTGTAGAGATTCTGGGTAAGGGTGCACCAGCACAGAACGCAGACGGCGAGTGTGAGTTTGTGAATGTGTGTCCATGTGTTTTCGTACACATGTGTTTGTGCTTAACTGCAGCTGCAGCTGTGGAAGCCAAAACCTGACAAAGAGACTGAGACTCAGCACACAGGATCAGACACAAACACACAAACACACACACACACACTATTTGAAGGTTTGCACTACAGTGATTTAGACCCAGGCCGTCTGCCCTGTTGCAATTTCACAACTATAGATAGCCACACCAACCTTTTGGCACTACAGGACACTTTGCAGCTGTTTGTTGATGCAATAATATCAACAACATTAACATCAACATCAAGAGTGAAATCACCTGCAAAGTCTGGACCCGATTTCACAACATAATGCACCAATAACGTCTCCAATTAGAACTGTGTAAAATCTCATAAACGTCTCTCCATTAGGCAATCAAACCTGTGCATAAACAACTCGAAACGATTCTCAGTTGTTGTTGTTTATTGTGAACGTTCTGCAAAGTCTGAAAGAGACTGCGGTCAATCGGTTTAGCCAGGAGAAAACATACCCAACCTCATTTTATTACAAATAACGAATATGCCATGCTGGGGCCAGTATTGTGACTGTGATTGTGGCTGTGAATATTTTCTATTAATCGAGGGCCAAATCTCTCTCAGCTAATAAGAACAGAACGTCCCCTTTTTCCAGCTTTAGACGTAAATGCTGAACAGTGTTTCCATATTTTAAAAAGCAGAAGTTTTTTTTTTGCAGTTGTCACAAACAGCAAAAACTTCAGATTCAGATTTTATATGTCAGCACACTTGGTATGTCATAGTGCAGTGAAATGCTTTTTGCAACACCTGATCTTAAAAACAGTATGGCGTTAAAGGATATAGTGCAGGGGCCGTATTACAGAAACTCCTTTCTTAAGCATAAAGTTACTCAAGCTTTTAAATTTGGTATTACAGAAGCAAATCCTAACTGGATTTAGGAATCCTATCTTATCTCGAGTTAGGAATCCTAAATAAGCGATCTAACATAGATGATCGACTTTCATGTCTGTTACCTGAACGTCTCGCGAAATTACCTGCCGCCACTGTAACTTTACAAGGCTCCAGTCTGTAACACGGTATCATCAGAGTATCTTCGTTACTATCTTCAAAATATGGATGTTAAGCAACATTGTGCTCTAAACTTTAAGCCCATTTGTTGATTGTAAATAATCTAAATAATCAGCTGCCAGGAATTAAGACAGTGGAAGGGTTATCCTAAAGTTAGGACAGTTTATTTAAGATTTTTTGAGGTTAGGATGCTTCTGTAATACACTTTTCTTAATTCAAGTTAGGATAGGAATATTGACTATTGTATTTTTCCTAAATAAGATCCTAAACTGCCGTTACTATGGTTACTACACAGTTAAGATAGGATTTTCAAGTTAGGAAGTTATACGTAATACGGCCTGTTCTGACAACAACAGTTTTATCCGCTTGGTATTTTGGCTTTTTTTTGAGGAGGGGCTTTTGCAACCCTAACACATACGCCGCATTCATAAGGCACCTGTGAGATTGTTGTTACAGGCATGATGCCCACTCTTTGCCATACATTTCTATAACCACTTCAACATTGCCCTCTTGGTAGCCTTTCTGGCCAGTTTCCATCTAATTTGGAAGGACAGCCTGATCCAGGGAGGATCCTAGTAGTACCAAACACTTGTGTCTGTCAACAACTGTTTTATTCCAGTTGCACTAACAAATCACTGGAATTCTATAGCAATAGTTGTTTGAATGCTGAATTATTAACTCATTACAGTTGATCAGATGGGGAAGCTAATTAGCTTGGTGGGCAATGGAGAGGGTGATTAGTTTAGTTACTGGACTGAGTTTACTGTTTCAATCATGTATTTCATTTAGATACCTTCAGCAAAAAGAACAGATAAAATAGTTATTTTTTGTGCGTCTTCAAATCAGGCCCCAAAGCAACAAAATGTGAACATTTTGAAGTGAGTGACTCCTTTCTATATCAACTGTAAATAAGTACAGCTCTTTCAATTTAAAAAAATTGCAGTTCAAATTGTGATTTCAATACAATAGCAATTCATCTTTCAGCCCTACTCAAAACAGAGAGAATCAAGGCTGAGGAGACGCTGACCTCTCGGCATCAGGGAGGTGAAGCCACTGCAGCATGGTCAACACTCTCTTCTCCAGCGGAATCCCTCTGCAAACACACACAAACAAACACAATGAGAATGAAACATAGATGTCAAACTGGGCATAGAAATGAGAATTCAAGCAATAAGACTGTTTTAAAAGATTATAAGATTTTCAAAGATTCTGATTGTTGACTCACCCACAGCTGTAGAGAAATGGCTGCCAAATACACCTAAACCATGTACTTACTAGTGTGTGCGGATGTGTGTGATGTGTATTTGTGTGTAGTACTCTGAGAGCCCTCCAAGATAATATTCAATATTCAATCTTCAAACCATTTCTAGGGAGCAGGAAGTGTGCTAGGAATTAGGCTTTGGCCTCAAAATTCGAAAGTCACAGAAAAGCCTTAAATAAGCCTTTTTCATATAAATTGCTACAAAAACAGTCTGAGCTGCTGATGCCGATGCCTGGGCAAAAAAATCTTCAGGTTACAAGGCCTCTGTGTGTGTGAATGTGGAAGCTGCTGTATTGCAGGTGTGTTTTAAGTGAGCTGAGGGTTTGCCCAAGAGCATGGCAAAACATGAACATGTGAACAAGAAACTGACCAAAGTGCATGATTTTGCCAATAACTGTCATTTTGTTATATGTTCTTTGAACAGAGTAAATGCTTGCACTGCATGTGGTTGAGGTGTGTGTGTGTGCCCAACTCTTCCACTTCCATAACGGGGATTAAAGTATGAAAGGCAGAGTAAATCATGCAGACTCACACAGGCCAAAAAAAGGTGCCAGCCTTCACTCCCTGCTTTACAGAAGTTATCCAGATCTAGAGGAAAGAGAGGTGAAGGAGTTACAAGCAGTGCACCTGGTGTGTGTCCTTGAAGATACATCATTAAAGAGGGGACCTTGAATGTATCACAGCTATCTGTAGAAGGCTATTAAAGTTATTATGGAAAATGTGATTAGAAAGAAGTACAGCAAGAGTGAAAGCTCCTAATAAAAGCACACATTTCTGGTGCCCATGTTTTGATCTATACCGTTAACCTGGTGTGAACTAAATGTTGCTAAAAGTCTCATGGACAGAAACTGATCCTGATGAGAACCCTACTCATTTTATGTAAACTGCAGAAAGTGAAGTAGGAACTTTCCTCAAAAGCCTGAAGCAGCTTATAAGGATCAGAGGAGTTTGATACTCGCTATCAGGATACTGCAGAACCTCTACAAGTTCCATATGGTACATCTTTACAGCAGCATCCTCCCATGCTCTCACAATTCACTCAGTAGTTTCTGGAGACAGTCGAAAAAGGGCACAAGCTCAATGAAAGAAGAGAATTGGCTCCAGCTGTTCACCTAATGCATTCCAGATGTACCAGGAGCTCTTGCCTCTTCTCTTTAGAGAATTTGGAATTATACTGTTCAACCCGTGTGCTAGTCCTTCTGATAAGCCCACTAAGTACAATACACCAGTCTTTTGAAAACAGATATTTAAGGAATCTGTAGTCCTCACTAAAAACTATGTGTAACACAGTGTTATACTTCGAACACTGCAGGATGGTTTTTAACTCATTTCAGTACCAAATGATACAATATTTCAGTATTATATTTAAATCACAATTTATAACAAAAAAGTTGGACTCACAGGCTGTCCTCCCCACCAACGATGGTTCAGCTTCTCTTTCCCTCGAAGAGTAAACGTTGCTTCAAAGACAGGGTCATGCATGGAGTTACCCACGATGCCATGAGACTCAGGATACAGACCCTACGACAAAGGAAAATAGATGTGATGCACTGACAAACAGCAGATGTCAAATAAAGCCATGGCAGTAGAAAAATGCAGTCACATTAAGTAGGTGTAAGGTAGGGGTGTAATGGTACACAGATGTCATGGTTCGGTATGTACCTTGGTTTTCGGGTCACGGTTCGGTACGGTTCACGATACAGCAAAGTTAAGCAACAAAAAGTTCTAAAGAATGAGGCTTGGTTTGTT
>JBBPDB010000028.1:2638570-2653199 GCA_037974465.1 Brachypetersius altus | reverse complement strand
CACACACACACACACACACACACACACACACACACACACACACACACACACACACACACACACACACACACATTTGCACTATTTTTATACAGCAAAACTAATTCATCAATATACTCCAGCTAAAATAGACTCATTTAAAACATTTGGCAATCTTGAAGATTTATCACAACTAAAACTATGACTAAATGAAAAAAGCCTAAAGAATTTACACTACACTACACTAACAGCTTTGTGGTGTTATAAGTTTATGGCGTACCACACCGAACAAGATGATGCCAATAAAATTGTTCATGCCTAATTTAAGTGGTGGATTGCATAAGATCAGTTATATTCACATGTGCTGCACGCCAGATTACACAACAATGACTCGCTGACCATCAGCCTGGGATGGTCTGAAGGGGCCTGGATGATGGATGAGTGACAGGCTGTTCTACAGACTAAACATCTACTCACAGCATGCAGCCCTGCAGGACTGGAGGAGCAAACAGTCACACAGAGCCCAGAGGAGGGGATGCATGGGTTAGCTTTAACCTTCAAGGCAAAGTGGTGGTGAATGGAACCAGGCTTCAACACAAATCCAGCTGTGCAAATGATATACAGTACTGCGCAAAAGTCTTAAGTAAAAATAGTATTTAAACATTTTTACAGTGTGTTGTTTTCACATTAATAATACTATATATACTAAATAAAGAATACATAGCTAAAAAGAAAAACAAATAATATTACACAATAAATAGTGGTAATATAATGGTTTTATGTTCAGTATATCAGTGTGTTCCTTGTGGAAGTCCAGTATTACTGTAGTTTCCATCAGAAACCTGGTTTGTTTAATCAGTCCATCATTAAATTAAAACAGGAGCTGCTGATGGAATTTCACAAACCTAAACGGCTGGAGGAACCGAACCTGTGTTCTTCTCAGCAGCTCACACAATATCAACTACTCTTTTAAAACAATTTGAATAGGTCCCTAAGACTTTTTCACACTAGTATATACGCATTTGTAGCAATTTTGTCTTATTAAGGTGTTATTGATCATTTCCTTTAACATTTTATTTTCACTTCCAATATTTAAGAGGTTTGTAGGTTTTTTTAAATCCTGCAAATATAAACAAGCCTTTTTAGTTACTGGCATATGGAAATGATCTCTGTTCTGATAGGCTGCACTCTTTTGAGCCTGGACTGAAACACTCCTAATTACTTTGCGAATGGGTGGGGCTATACAGCTGGAGCCGATTAATGCAGAAATTGCCACTTTCAAATTATCCCACATACCCTGGCTATAACAAAGCACTTTTCCTGTAGTGCTTTTAATAGACATTCACTGTTTTGCCAGAGACAAACTAACTCCAGGCCTCAGTCCCTCACTGAGTTTCACGCTCTTTAGATAAGCCCTGCTGAAACGGAGACATTTTGAGTATTTGCAGCTTGTAACAGACATTTAAGCAGCATTTTCTTGACTTTGTTACAGTAAATTCACTGGCATGGATCAACAGCTGAACTACAAACTGCAGATTCTCTGTTTGTTGCTAATTACGAAGACGGTTTTTACATCCTCTATTTCACCTCTCTGTATTGAAAAAACTCTACACTTACTTTTGGAACAGAATACAGAAACAATTAAAGTTTTTCTAAATTAAATGCTTCAGTGCCTGTGGCTTTAATTGCATTATTGTGTTTGTGCTGCTCTGAATGGATCAGAAAGATGAGTTTCTCCAAGTTAGACATGTATTTGGTGTCAGGATGATTTAGCAATGGGATGGTTTTTTTGCACTCTGTGTGACCATCTTTCTTCCATCTCAGTCCTCCATTACTGTAAGGTCAGAAACATACCTCACGCAAGCATGCAAACCATAAATCATGACATCGGGCCAACACACTCCGGTGGTTACAGCGCTCAATTCTCCAAAGGGTGATACGGTACAATCCGAGCATCTATAAAAACCCTAATCTGCTTCTTGTCCAGCTCTCATGAATATGAGAGTTAATGATTAAATAAGGACCCCCATGCTGTGTTACAACACACTGATTAGGACTGGGTGTCGAAAATATTACATAATGATTTTATTGATAATGAAAACACGAGCAATTGCTTGAAATTAAGAAAAGCTGAACTTTGGTATTATGGTTTGATTATTTGTTCAAGTCCAAATGACCAAGTCTAACTGGTTACTCCACTCACTGCGTTTATTATGACCTTCTGTAAATGTAAGTGTAAATGTTACACAGTGACTAGGGCTGGGTATCATTACACTGAAATATTTCTGATAATGAAATTACTAGCGATTGCTTGAAATCAAAAAACACATATTACAGGTTTATTAAGGTCTTATTTGTATAAATCCATATTGACTAATGGATTAATCCAGTGTGCTTTAAGCTTTACTTATTATGATTCGCATAAGTACATAACTGGATGTGACCCGCAAAGTTTGTGTTTAATATAAGACCCACATTGACTAAGGGCTATTAATTATTTCAAAACATGATCATTTCAAGCAATCTGTTATAAGGAACACATAACAGGGGTTTATAAGGTCTTATTTTTTGTTCAAAGGTTTATTTATTATGACCTGAATTAGTATGTAACTGCAGGTCTGTAATATAAAATAACTTATTTTTGAATATGAATAATAATATTTGAGAGTCAATCTTTAATGTAGGACTCCCATGCTAGAAATGAAACACATAACAGGGATTTATTAAGGTTATTGTTTGCTAAAATCCAAAATAACTAATGGGCTAATCTGCTGTGTTTTAACCTTTATGCATTATGACCTGCATCAGTATGTAACTGGAGGTCTATAAAAGAAAAAAAAGCCAATAACTGCTTCGCTTTTTATTTAACAATAAATATTGTTTGGAACTTGTTACATAATTTACTTGAACAAAATATTGTTCAAATGTTCTGCTTTTGTTTGCATGAGGTATGTTTATGGCCTAAAGGGGCGTGTCATGCTGGACGGTTTGGGCGGGGCAGGCTGTGTACCTAGCAGGGCGGCGGCCTGGCTGCGTCCTCCGAAGCTGCGGCTGAAGGAGCTGTGCCTACTTGCGTACGATGCGGGCCGACTGGGCAGCCAGGGCAGTAGGAATGCGGGCAGATCACACGGCCGCCGCTCCTCCAGCACGAATGCCACCTCAAACCACTTCCTCTGGAACAGCGCAAAATCCTCCACCGCCGCCGGCAACCACACACCAGCCCCACCCGGAGGCAGCTGAGTGGCAGGACCTGAAGGAGATGAGAAGAGTCGGAATTGTAGGAACAACATAATTTTAGTACAAATGGACAAATGTTTTGAGGTTCTGTTTTGAGCTTTGTGACATACTTTAATCCATGTTTTTAGAAAGTACATAATTGTTGAAGAAATATTATTCTTATTAAAGTTTCCTACATATTCAAATGTTATTCATGCATATTCAAATACTGTTTACATTAATGAGTTCACATATGTTAGCGAGTTTGAGCACACATGTAACCATTGTAATCATTAACTGAGCATTTCGTAGTTGTGTAGGCAGAAGTAGACTTTGGGAAAATACACGAAAGTTCACTATGCAGCCTGTCTAAGTCAGCAGTAGCTTATATGTTCTTCCCTGAAGAACACTGTCTTTTCGTGAACGCCCAGGAAGAAATCAGTTCTTGGGGGATTCTGCCATCTTTGTTTACAGGAAACTCCAGATGTAGAGGGACGAGGCGACCCAGCACGAAACGTCTGGCAACGGTGAAGACGGAATCCTCCTCTTCTATATTAGCCTACTGTTTGACATTAGACTGATTGTAGCTTTTGCTTTGACAATTAACCACAAACAAGAATGTTATGTAATCACTGCCTTAGTATCCAGATATAAACTGTGTGTTAAGTCTCAGAACTTTGAACAAACTCCTCTGTTAGACTTCTTTCTACCTGTTGTGATTTTGTTCCCTTGCCGCAAGAAATAAATCATTGTTTATTTACTTTATCACGTCTCGTGGTGAGTTTCCTTTTATTAGTGTAAATTAAAGACTCTTCTTGGGAAAATTTCTTTAACAGTCATGCAATGTGCTTTACATAGATTTGGAATACAATACAAAATGAAATAGAATAAAGTAATGGAAGAAACTAAATAAACTAATAAACTAAATAAACATTGAAAGAGCAATAGGAGAATAGTGCCATTTTTAGCAGCTTTTTAAAAGCTCCAGTTGGTGCAGATCTGATATTGAGTTGGTTGGTTGGACAGCAAAGTGGATAAACACCATTGTACCAGATTTAGTTTCTTTTCTCCATTAGCTGAGTAGCTCCAGCAGATCTAGAAGACCCAACAGGATCATAAACATCAAATGTATCAGAGATGATTTAGGGCCCAAGCTATTGAGTGATGTACATGATCAATCCTGTACTGAACTAGGGTCAGTGCAAGGGCATGACTATTGGGGTGATGTGATTTTGGAATAGAACTAGAATTACCTAATGGACATTTTGGGAATTCCACTGAGGAGAGTGGTGCAATAGTAAACCCTGGGGGAAATACATGAGTGAATAAGTCTTGTTTGGACACAAAGTCTCTAATTTTAGCCTTTATATGGTGCCAAAATGCTGACTTTTTTTTTTTGTTTTGTTTGATGTGATCACCAAAAGTATGGTATTGATCAATGATCACGCCAAGATTTTTACATGGTTGGATTTCTAAAGTGCTCTAGATTCCAGGTGGGCACTATGAATTGATCCTCCCTCTTTATTTCCAAACAAGATCATTTCCATTTTGTCTTTATTTAAATGGAGAAAGCTTTGACACATCCAATTATGCACTTTAGGGAAGGACTGACTCAATGAATATATTGGAGCTATTGGTGAGATAGTTCAATAGAGCATCATCTGATAGGACAGAGGAAGCATGACAGGTCCAAGAATGGACATGGCAGTTTTCTCTGATTCACACGTGTAACACATTCATCTACAGACTGGAGTCGTAGATGTGGATTTCATAAAATCAACCCTGGCATTTTTATTACTGTACCTCTTTTTGACAGCCCTAGAGCCAGTTTAGATTATAGGTGAAACCAATGCATCAAACAAAACCGTGATGATCTGATAGAGACTTGATTTACTGATAAGTCCAGTGTGTGACCTCAAATATGAGTGGGGCGGTCACATGCTGAGTGACTTCAAAGGTGTCGAATATGACAGCATTTCTTTTGCTAGAAAATTCATCTATAAAGATGAATGAACAGTTCTTCAGGGACCTGAAGATAATTACAAGCCGGATGTTCAGTGAGCATTTAAAGACAATACAGAAATATTCACGCAATGTATGTAATGAACTAACAACCAAGCCGAACACCGAACTTATCTGGCCGTGTTTTAATGGAGCTCGCTTTGTACACTTGGACACTTTCATGCTGGAATAAGGTTCTTCCCCAAATTATGTCCATAAAGTTGGAAGCATGGTTTTGTCTAAAATGTCTTGGCCTGCTGAAGTATTAAGACTGTCTTTCCCTGGAAGTAGGGGGCCTAGTCTAATCCCTCAAAAACAAGTGTGTCCCAATACTTTTGGCCACCTCATGTATCTAATAATGTACTTGACTACTTTCATGCTTAAAAGAAGCCACTTCCAATTCTTACATTGACGTAATTATCCTTCCAACGTTTATCTCCAATATACTGATGGCATCACTACTAAGGCAGGTGTGTTTTTTATATAATGTTTTAGGCCACTGATGCGCACGTGTGCATGTCTGTCTGTCTGTGTGTATACATTTTACTGGGTCAGGGAAATACGGGGTCACAGAGAAACCAACCCACAGATCACATTTTCTGTGTGTTGTTACAGAAAGCTCATTACAGGAGAAAACTCATTCGTTTAGTCATTTAAACGATGCCCTTTACATCAAGGAGAACGGAATCCGCTTCACTCTTTTTAAAATAAGAGTCCGATTTGTAAACACTGTTACAGATTCAAAATGTATACACTCTGTAGTCCATGTTGTTCATACCCTGTCCACCCTATTCTGGTGAATTAAAACTATTTCACTTGACGGCGTGAATATGACCAGAACTTTTTTATTAATAATCAAAGTACAAAACTAAAACGATGATATTTTAAAATGAAATTACAAACCTCTGTTAATTTATGTGCTCATTATTACATGTTCATTTGAATGAACTATAAATGAAAACAGGGATAGTGGAACAGTTAAAATGTTGATTTGTTCATGAATTATTTATTGTGATATGAGATATTAAGATTGTGATATTAAGATATTGTGCAAAATACTGTTAATGCAAATAGCATCACCTGCTGGGCCAAACGCACACCTACACCTCAGAGCACTGTTCTCTTGTGTGAGTGTGTTTAAATCATCACACCAGAGAAGAAAATTGAAGATCAGTTTATTGTTGTTATACCAAAAACTAAAGAACAGGAGACACAGAGCAGATTCTGGGTGAAATCCTACACAGATATATTAATTTCACCCTTGTTGTTCATTACTCGTATATCTGCGTATTCATATTTAGTACACGTTTATAATTGCTTTGTGATCATCTGCATGCATGATGTGCCAAATTACTATTAATTACTAGATCTATAAAGAGGTTTATTGATGCACTGAAAACATCAAAAATAAAAAACAAATCTTCCTAAGTTTTAATAATAACATTTAAAATGATAATCTGGAGATTTTTTCTAGTAAAAATATTTCCCTCAACAATCAAAGCATCTTTTAGGAAACAAATTACATTTTGTTTGTGTCCTAAATTAGGTGGTGATTCTTTCTTTCTTTCCCTCCTTTCTTTTGTTATTTCCCATTTCTTCTTTGTTAATTTTCTTACTTCTTTCATTCTTATTCCTTCTCTTTCTTTCCTTTCTTATTTCATGCTTTCTTTTCTTCCCTCCTTCTTTCTTTAATTCTTTAATTCTTTCTTTCCTTTGTTCTTTCAGACCACCTTTTTTTCTTTCTTTCTTTCCTTCCTTCCTTTCTTCCTTCCTTTTGTCTTCATTACTTTCATCCTTCCTCCCTTCCATCTGTCTTTCTTTTTTTCTTTTGTCCTTCTGTCCTTCCTTACTTTCTCTCATTGAGTCTTTTTTCCTTTCTTTTCTAAGCAAAATGACACTTCCTCTAACAGGACCGATTAAAGGTGGAGGACTGAAGTGGAAAACGTTTCTCTCACGAATTTACACGAGTAGAAGTGAAATGAATTCCTCCCCGTCGGGTTCAGGACTGTGATTTTGTACTGAATGAGGTTCTGAGCCGTAATCTGACTGTTTCACTTTGTTCTGTTAGCTCAGCCTCCAGGAAGCGCCTTTCTCTAAGTTTGACGCGAGTTTAAAAAATCAGGTGTGTGAGGGGGCGGAGTCAGCCTTCAGGTGAGGTCGCTTTAGCCCTGGGCGACGGGATTCTGCTCCTGCAGGAGGACTCTAACGCTTACATTGGACCCAAAACGCTCCCGAGAAACCAACTAAACAAACACAAACTGGACTCGTGGACACGAGGACAAAAGGGGCGGAGCCAAAACTGATTGCGCGTGAGGACTGAACCTGTGCTCGAGACTTATAACTAAATTACAGTAGGCTATCTAGTCTTTAGTTGTAGCCTAAAGTCGTGACTACGGTTTATTGTCCTTTTTTATTTACACCCTCAAACCTCTAATTACTGCTGAACATGAGGAAATCATCCACTTCAGGTGAGTCCACAGGACATTCTCATATTCGCCAGTTTCATATTATGATTTTTCTGCGCCACGTTAAAAAAGGGCTGCAGTTACACTGTGGCACCACTGTATCATTTAAGGTGGACCTGGAAAATTGCAAAAAAAATGGCAATATTAAGCTTAACAATCAACTGCGAGAGCTGGTGGTAATGGCATGTGTATATCACAGTTATATCACTGTCGGTCCTCATGCATGGGTGTAATTTTGACTAACAGCATAAAAAGGAAGAGTAATTGGTTCTATGGAAATATCTACAAACAAAACATTGTGATTTATGGTCGAGGCTGGCGCTCACCCAAAGATATTTGGATTCCATTGTGATAAAGAGATAGGAAAAAGCCAGTTAACCTGGTTGCCTTATTTACTTTAGCTCTGCCACTTAAAGGCTGGATGGGTGTGTCATGTGAAGCTATAAACTACCCTCAAAGATCAGTTACTGTATGGCGAGTTCCATCCAGTGCTATGACTGGAAAATCTAAAATCTTGATCTGCTTCTGCAGACCATGTTTCCATTCCTGGCATACATTTCAAGTCTAACGTGAGGCAAGTTTTCAGTTGGTGGGATGAGATAGAGGCCTGCATAGTAAATAAGAGCTGAATGCAAATGTCCAGACAGGCAATATAATACAAAAGGCATGCACAACAAAAATGTATTATTTTATTCTTTTATATTATATACATTACTGTGTAAACGGCACCTGTAAAAAATTATATTTAAAAACGGTTTAGCAGTAAGTATATTTTCCAACAGTAATATACTAAACATACTAAATAAAACTACAAAGTATAAATACAAATACCATTCTTTAGTAAATAGTGGTGTTATTTTCAGTACCTCAGTGAGTTCTTGTGGAAGTCCAGTATTACTACAGTTTCATCAAAAACCTGGTTTGACTCAATCAGTCCTTCATTAAATTAGATGATCGAGTTTCACAATCCAAACAATGGCTGGAGGATTCTTGACACTGTTTGATTTCTTGTTTGTTTGTATTTATTCTGATGTTAACTTTGCTGGCAGAAAGACCACACACAGAGAAAATGGCTTTAAATTATTTGTATAAGACTTTGCACAAAACTGTGCCAGTGTGAGAACAAAAAATTATTTCTCCCAGACCAATTGCTTCACGAAAAGTTGATCTTGGACTTGGACCATTTCCATTGGGTCGTTCATGATCCTCTTCAATAGCATCCTACGTTTTTGGTTGCTAGGTGTTCTCCATAGAAACGGCCTGAAAAAAAGACTCAGCTTGGCCAGAAGTGTAAGCACAGTTTATCACAGTCAGTGCTTTACTATTTATACTGGACTCTGTAATAATGGAGTTATATATAAATCCTAAATTTATATAACTCCCTGTTTTAACATCCTAAATTTCCCAATTTCCCATTTTCCCTGCCATTCATTTCTAATGGCATTTTTTTTTCATCCCATCACCTCTTTGTCTTACCTTTGGGAGGACGTCTGACTTTCTCCAGAATCTCTCCAGAAAATACACTGTTCTAAATACACGATGCTTTATACACAAAGTGCTGTGATCAGTAAGAGAAGTGGACATAAATACTAAAATAAATAAATAAATTACTACTGAAGTAGTTTACTAGTAATGCTAATAGTGGTTTGGTGTTGTTCTTTATACTGATACTGCTGGACATAATAGTGACATAAGTAGTGACATTTTACATCATAAACAAAATAAACTAGTGCACTTGATTTTAAAGATAGCACTGCAAATAAACAATTGCAAAAGATTCCTATCAGCCTTTGCAGTACTGACATAATAAAAGGTCACGCAAATGAACAGTCTAACCAATCACAGTGTGTGCTGACTAATCACAGTTCCAGACTTTATTCTGGGTGTGTTTTTATTAAAGCTGGGCAACGATTAAAATTGGGCGTGTGATTGATCGCATGATTTTCTCAATTTAAACATTAATATAATCAACTGAAATATAAAACCAAAGCTATTTGCCTCTGCAAAAAACAAAGTACCCCCAGAGTCCAGAGAATGGGCATCGGAAAAATTATAGCTTTAGAACCATAGAACCATTAGAACCACCCCCACCACCACCAACACACCTCCGAGACAAAGAGCATATTATTAATTATGCATATTATTTGTCTATTTCTCATCATTATCCATGTTATAAACTGACTGTAGACTGTAATAACTGTATGAATTTAAAGGGAGCATTTTTCGACAAGGCAGCATAAATCTTCAGAATTTTATTAGGGAGCAGCAGAAGCAGTCAGTACCTTCAGGAGCAAGTGTTCCTATTAAAGTAAGGTGAAGCGTTGATCACAGAAAAAAAAAATGTATTTTGAGCTTTCCAAAAAGAAAACCTGCCTTAATACGAAGTGAAATAATTGTCGGTGTTAAGTAAATAATGTGTTTATGCGATAATAGTGCATTAATGTTAACACTTTTATAGCTGATACTAGAAAAGGAATTATATTTCTCCAGAACTTTTCTCCTCTGAGATTTCTAAAACTTTGCTTTTGCTTTTTAAAGCTCTGCAAGGAACTGCTCCACAATATTTTTGTGTCCTCCAATATCTCCTTCACCCCAAACACTGCACAAGATCTCTTAGGTTCTCCAGTAAAGTGTAATTCATTACCCTTAAAGAAAAAGTAAAGGTGATCAAAATTCCTTGGTAATTTAATATTCGGAAGGTTGCTGGACAAAAATATTGGGACACTGTGGCGAGGTGAATGTTTTTCAGAGAATAAAACCTGATCTACTCGGGCTAAAAATGAGGGCTCATTGGAAAGGTCTCCTGGAGATCTACCGAACTACGGAGTTTAAAGTGTCTGAGTGCTTTCCTCGCCGAGATATATAACTCAGAAGGTTGCGGGACAAAAGTATTGGGACACTGTGGCGAGGTGAACAAGTCGCCTTGTGTGAAAACACCCAGAGAAAATATATTAACAAAAAAGCAAAAAATCTCTGTGTGAGTGAATCTGCGACTCCTGCTACACGTAAAACTGGGGATTACTGTATTTTGTATATATTAGATAGCCAGTACATAACTGTATTAATGACCTGCTGTGTCCATTCGCCTTCGCTCAAAATATTGATCGACTTATGAACAAACCTCCTGATTGGACATCTCACACTTGAGACTTTAGCAATCCTACAACCTCAGCGCTACCGAGGTGCCTCAGCATTGTCTAAATGTGTTCTTTGTTGTGGTCTTTTGTAGAATAACGTTCCACTTCCTTTCACACAGCTCAGCTACCTGTGTTCGCCATTCACTGTGGGGCGGTTACGCCGCAGCCTCACGTTGAGAAAAAGCTGCGTGTTTTTGTCCTCTGTAATCTGCTCAGCTTTATAACCCCTCTCTACACGCTGTGTACACAATGATTTGAGTGGAATGTAGGAGCTGCCAAAGTCACTGTCACACACACACCCCGCTGCACTCACACACATGTTGGATCATGTAGTCTTTCTCTCTGGCAGCACGGTTGGCCCCGTGTGTGTAGACACTGATCTCATTCAGAGAGTATTCCTCAAATTCAGCCATGGCCTTCGGAAAGGAAGGAAGAGTTCCAAGACAAGAAGGAGCGAGGACGTATTGACTTTGAGTGATGTTTTAGACAAAAGGCTAATGTACACATCTTCCCCATCACCCTACAAATGTCAATGTCAATGTTTGGTGCCAAAAGTTCACTTATTAGTTTTGCACTAGAGCTATGAGGCTAATGTAGCTAACAAGTAATGAAACCTTATACTAGTATTGGTATCGGTTAAAACAGTATCACATAAACGGTTAGGCAAACTTTATGCTGAAAAAAAGATGTTTCAGGGAACAAATAACACAGGTCAGCAAGGCTTTGTCACAAACGACTCCCTGACTCCTGCACCCAAAAGGTGTAAAACATGTCTAACCAATGGCGTTTTTCCACTGGCACAAGGAACAAATGTTTCTCAATTACAAATAAAGCAACCCAACCCAAGCTGAACCTCTGTTGCTCAACGGCAGGGCCAAAAGTGGGCCGCAGCTAAGCGGACTGCGTCACTGCTTTCTGATTGGTTAAAATGATACCATGACAACGGACAGAAAAATATTCTGCCTGTTTGGGTATAAACCCTGTATTATACACAACCAATTAGTATAGGTCAAATTGCAGCTGAATCAATTTGAGGTTGCAAAAAGATTTCTTTGAGAATTTAAATGGTTAGTCCTTCAGAGTGGTTAAATGTGAAATGCTCTGTTCTTATTCTTTTTGATACAGTTATTATATGAATTGCTTCAAGAACACTATTTGATGGTGTTTCACCATTTTATTTATTATATATGACAATACTTACAAATATCTTTGATCCACGTAGGTTCGATACTTAGTTTGTGTAGTAAATAAATTAATTATAGTTACGTTCTAGAGATCGTCACCCCTGCTTTCAATCACCCCCACTGTAAAAGAATTGGTACATTTCTCTTTGGTACGTTTCTCACTGAACCGTTTGACATCAAACCACTCTGGATAATGCTCAGTAACTGAAGTAATGCAATACTGCAAAGGGCAGTATGAAATGGTATATCAGACTCATTCTACTACAGCAATATAATTGAAATTTTCGTATTTTGTCTTAGGCTGTCCAGAGTGAAAATCTCCATTTGAGAATTTAGACAGGTATGATGATTCAGGCTTGTATAAGCTTCTATTCCATTTTAGAAAAACTAGCCTTGTAGCTACAAAACTAAACAACCAAACATCAGATGCTAAATGTGTCTTAAACCAATGACTACATGTTGGTATGGTGGATATGACAGATTTTTGAACTATTGCTTTTGCAATCTTGATAAGAAGTAATTTTCTTAAACACATTTTATCCTGTAGCCTGAGTGAGCAGCTGTATGGCACTCCCTCATTTATCTAGCTAAATAAGTAACTTGTAGTACCAGTGTAATACACATCAGTCAGTCATAACACTAAAAGTAGTGACAGGTGAAATTAATAACGCTGAGTATGATGTCAAAATTGGCACCGGTCAATGAGTTGGATTTGTTAGACTCTTTTGTGGAGTTGATGACTTGGAAACAGAAAAATGGGCTCTTAATGACTTTGACTGGCCAAATTGCAATGGAGGGATAAATGGGTCAGAGCATCTCCAGGATAGCAGGTCTTGTGGGGTGACCCTGGTATGCAGTGCTTTGTAGTTATCAAAAGGGGACCAAGG
Organism: Brachypetersius altus; assembly: GCA_037974465.1. Classification (NCBI taxonomy): domain Eukaryota; kingdom Metazoa; phylum Chordata; class Actinopteri; order Characiformes; family Alestidae; genus Brachypetersius; species Brachypetersius altus. Next base: position 2,640,333 of record JBBPDB010000028.1, on the reverse strand, counting down.
AATAAAAACTAGTGAACTGGTGACAGTACCATGTGCACTTCAGGCTCTTTGCGAGCAATTGCTAGCCAGTCTTTTCTTTTCCCAAAAAACTGCTGATAAAGTTCATGTTGTGTATGATAGACATTTGTCAAAACACACAGTACATTATAGTTTGGCTTGTATGGGAATGTATGGGATTGCCTCTTCACTCCTCACTCAGTCCAAGGTAGTGAGAAACCTGTGTGTCATGACTGAAGGCTAGCTGTCATTCTCTGACAACATCACATCTGTCTCTTGGTCACGTCTCTTCACCTAATACATCAGGAAAATAAGGTCAGAACAGACTCAGTATGCCACCCAACTCTTGGTACAGAGCATGGTTATTTCTCGCCTCGATTACTGCAATGCCCTCCTAGTGAGTCCTTCAGATTGCACAGTGAATAGAACCTTTCAGAATGCAGCAGCTTGACTAGTCTTCATGTCACCTCACTGCTGCTAGACCTGCACAGGCTACCCAAGTTAAGTTCAATAGCTCTTGACTACAGAATGATATCTGGGTCTGCAACCAGCTACCTTCATCCCATTATTCAGGGATACTCACACCCTCCACCCCTCCAAGAAAGATCATCTGGCCACAGACCACTCAGAGAGCCCATGTTAACCACTGTCGGCTGCCAAAAGCCAAAAGGGACATGTGAGCAAGAGAACTGGGCCATGGACTGATAGAAGAAGGTGGCCTAGTTTTATGAATCACATTTTCTTTTACATCAGGCGGTCAGGTGTGTGTTCCTCACTTACCTCGGGAAAAGATGGCTCTAAAATGCCATATAGGAAGAAGAAAGTTGGCTGTGTTCGTGTGGATGTTACTTGTACCACTTACCTAAATATACAGTAGTTGTGCACCTGTTCATTTGGGAACTCAGGATATTTCCTAATGGCAGTGGCCTTTTCAGCAGGATGGGTTTCTGACACACTGCATAAACTGTTCAGGAATGGTTCAAGATGTTGACTCTCCAGATCTCAATCCAGCTGAGCATTTGTGGGTCTGGATAAACTAGTCCAATCCATCAGAAACTACACAACTTAAAGGATTTGCTGCTAACATTTTTGTGCCAGATATCATAGCACACCTTCAGAGGTCTTGTGGAGTCCAGATCATGACAGGTTAGAACTGTTTTGACAGCACAAGGGGGACCAACGCAATATTAGGCTGTGGATTTAATGTTATGTCTCTCTCCCTCCCCACTTCTCTCTCTCTCACTCTCTCTCACTCTCTGTTTTTCTGTCTCTCTCTCTCTCTCTCTCTGCTTCCCCAACCTCTTTATTTCTGAGAGCAGATTGTGGGTTTGTAATTATTATGTTTCAGTCACCGGAATGTGGCCCCTCATCTTTCAGGAGTGTTAGTAGTGTTTGCTGTGTTAGTGGTGTTACCAGTTTTAGCAGCGTTAGCTGTGTTTGCAGTATTAGCAGAGTTAACAGTGTTTGCAGTGTTAACAGTGTTAACAGCGTTTGCAGTGTTAACAGTATTAGCAGTGCTGACTGTGTTAACGGTGTTTGCAGTCACATTATAAATGACCAAAATCACAAGCATTATCATTTATAAACACTATAGAGAAACATTCAGCCATTTGAACATCTCCATCTCCAAATGTCTGTGAGAGTGAGCATTAATGTTAAAATAAATTAAAGAGAGAATTAAAGGTTAGAAGAGAGGCAGGTGAGGTACAGTGAGGTAGAGAGGCAGGTGAGGTACAGTGAGGTAGAGAGGCAGGTGAGGTACAGTG
>JBBPDB010000028.1:2581273-2598625 GCA_037974465.1 Brachypetersius altus | reverse complement strand
CTACGACCCAGGTTTATGATTTACTTGCACTTTTTGGTCCCTCTGTGATTCCGTATTACTTCAGTCACGTCTTCTCCATTCTACCGTGTATTCTCCGAAAGACGTCATGTACCGAACCGTGACCCATGTACCGTGACGATTCGGTACTAAAACATGTACCGTTACAGCCCTAGTGTTTATGATCCTGGTAGGTCTCTTAGATCTGCTGGAGCTGCTCAGCTAGTGGAGAAAAGATCTGAAACTAAACCTGGTGAAATGGTGTTTATCCACTATGCTGTCCAACCAACTGCCCATCAGAATCGGATCTGCACCAACTGGAGCTTTAAAAAGCTGCTAAAACCTTTTACATGTTGGCACTTCTATGCCAGTTTGAATCTTCTTTTATTGATTTTCTTTGTATTCTTTTGTTTCTTTCGTTTATTTCCTTCCTACTATTTTGATGCTTTAAATAAGATAATAAACTTGAAGTCTGAACTGGGTATTGTAGATGTTTCCTCTTGTAGGCTTGAAGTGATGAACGTTCTCTGAGGAGCTTTTCCATAAACTGGTAACACAATTCAAGCGGTTTCCCAAACAAGCTCTAATCCTGGATTCAGTGACACTAGTTTTTTTTAAATCTTAAAATACAGTCTTAAAAATACAGGTGGATTCTTTGAACCCACAGAAGAAGCACTTTCAGACCCCATAAGGACCTTTCAGTAGATGGGTGCAATATGGGAGTCTGAGGAACCTGTTTAGTTTAAATTTTAAGGCCTTACATTACATGGAACCTCCACGAATGCATCTTTGCATCCGAGCAAAGACGCATTCAAGAACCTTTATTTTAAGAACATACATATTGAATCAGCTGGAAATTGTTTCCAGTCTCATGCCAGGTATTCAGAAATATTCTGCAGTTAGAAATATATCGCCAAGGCTTTTTAATCAGTGAAAGCCAGCTGTGTTACAAAAAGCTAAATCTGCCATTAAAGCAGCCTTTTTTCTTCAAAGTGCTGATTTATGAGCTCAGCTCCACCTTCAATCTCTCAGAATAAATAAGCACCATGAAGCCAGATGAAGTCAGACAGTGATGGAGACTGTGTGTGTGTGTGTGTGTGTGTGTGTGTGTGTGTGTGTGTGTGTGTGTGTGTTTGTGTGTGAGTTGGCATATTAGCATATCTCAACGTATGCAAACAGGAGTCCCTGCAGTTGGGCAGCTGTAGGTTATGACTTAAAGGAACGTTTTGGCAGAAAATTCATTTTTCACGGTTTTCCACTTTCTGTAGATGTACTCGATCAGTCAAGACATGTTTGGAGTGCAATTTTTTTATTTCTTTAGAACTGGAGCCATGAGGCTAACACTAGAATCAATAGTCACCCGAAATCGTTCCTGTAAATACATCAACAGACATCTCAATCTGCTTCATTAAGGTGGTGGAGACTCATCAGTGTGGTTTAGGACATAGTATGACTTGCTATGAGCCATAAAAATAAACAAACTGTACAATGTAGCAGCCATTTTTAGAAAACAGGGGCTTTGTTCAAAACATCTGACCTGAACAAACGATGAACAAACAGCACATGTTTTGTTGATCGTAACATGTCACAGTAAGTCATATTAAACCACAGTTCTGCAGAGCTGGTTGCAGTTTGACAACTTCTAAGTTTTTGGAACGCATTTACAGGAACCATTTGAGTGACTATTGACTTCATCACTGGAGGCGCTCAGTTCCAAAGTGATCTTAACGATGACTGATCTTGGATCAAACTATGAAGTGTTTTGAATTAAGACCCCATTTTCTAAAGAGACTGCTACATTATATTGTCTGTTTATTTTTATATCTCACAGTATGTCATACTTTGTCTTAAGGTGTTCTTAATGAGGAGATGTATTTACAGGAACGATTTGGGTGACTATTGCTTTGGGTGTTGTTTTACAAAAAAATTTGCCTCATGGGTCTGGTTCTGAACTATAGAAATAAACATCTTAACTGATCGGCTACCTCTGGAAAAACGCATAAAACAGATTTTCTGACTAACCGTTGCTTTAAGCCCCCCACCCCCGTGCACATGTGAGAGAGGCTAGAAGCCTTATTATAGAGCCAGTAATAGGTTTCTGTATGTGTGCGTGTGTGTGTAATGTGTGTGTGTGTGTGTGTGTGTGTGTGTGTTAAGCCATGCTTGCTGAAATGCTCATCAAAACAAGCTCAGGTTGATCTTCCCCTGCAGGACCACCAGATTAAAACTCTAATGGATATCGATCAGATACTCACTAATAAACCTATGGTCTTATTAGAACACACACAAACTCTCTCTGTCTCTCTCTTTCTCTCTCTCTCCTCTCTCTCTTTGTCCCTCTGTTTCTTTGTCTCTCTCTTTCTCTTCGTTTCTGTTTCTGCTTCTCTCTCTCTTTCTCTCTCTCTGTGTCCCTCTTTCTCTCTGTGTCCCTCTTTCTCTCTCTCTGTCTCTCTTTCTCTTTTTGTCTCTCTTGTTCTCTGTTGTAGTGCAGTATAATTGTTAGTTTTGTCCACCACTATTACTGTTTGTGCATTACAGTATTTTAGGTCTAAAAAAGGTTTTATAAATGTTGTTTTTTGTGATTTAAAACTCATTTTAATGGGAAACCATGAATAACAAAGTTGTCTTTAAAATGAAAAAAATATCACTGTTCTCTCTCTCTCTCTCTCTCTCTCTCACACACACACACTCTTTCTCTCTCACACTCTTTCTTTCTCTGTTTCTTTTCTGCTCTCTCTCTGTTTTTTTGGTCTCTCTCTCTCTGGTCTCTCTCTCTGTCTCAGGCCGCCGTCAATTATTTTTGCCACAAAATTCGGTTTAAAGTCTCAATTAAGATAATACAGATATACAGAAAAAAACATATAAACACTATAAACAGATAGGTTATAAATAGACATGGCACGATACCAATGTTGTAAATTTGGATATCTGCCGATATGATACAAATCCGATACTCGCTGAATCTTTTTTTTAAACAGAAAACAAAAAATAATGCTTTCAAAAAATGCCCGGATACATTTTGTATACCTTTACACAAATGCAAAAATAATAAGTCTGATATAATAAGGGAGAAACATTGCACAGAGAACATGGTATAGTAAGATGTCCCCTATGGGGTGCCATTTGTAAACAACACTTAACAAATTTAAAGTTGTCATTTTTTCATAATTTAGTGCAATTTTCACTTAATTTTCAAACATTTAGAGCTAAAGGTGTTAAATAAACCTTAATGTTGCACTTTTACAAATGACGACTCTAAATGTGTGATTTTAATGTAGCAATTTTATGAACGGCGAGATATAGTAATTGGCCATGCCCCATGATTACAATTGGCTGTTCCTAGCAGGGGGCGGGACTGCGTGCTGCGATTTGCCATCACCAACATGGAGGATTTGCCTTAAATTATCTTAAATCTAAATGTTAAATATGAAAAATATACCTTGCACTCTAAATGTGAAACTCCACAGTTAGTTGTGGTCAGTGAAACCTTTCCAACGACCCCTCGTTCGCCATAATAGCCCCGGGATATCTGTTATACTGCTCACCTTGGACAAAAGTAATGAAACACCCGGATGAGGTGAACAACATAACTCCGTATCCCCGGGGGCTATTATGGCAACTAGGGAAAGGTCTCATCGAGCCATATCTAACTGTGAAGTGTCACAGAGGCGGGTATAAAGTATTGGGACACCCGGGCGAGGTTACTTTTACTTTTTTTTTTTCTTCCAGATTTCCAATCCAGTAATGTAGGTCAGGATCGGACCAAAAATATAAACTATGACTAGACATATAAATAATAACTATTTTCTGATCTTATCCTAAGCAGGGTCACAGAGGTGGAGACCGAATATCCCAGCACTCAGAGGTCCATCGCAGTTTATAATAGCTCAAATTATTTATTGGAAAGCTAAGGCTTCCCATTGTGCCTAATAAACTCCTTCCCTGTGATTGGAGGACTATAATACAGAGCTTTTTTAACCTTATGGTGGAAACGTATCTGGAGTTTATTAGCCATTATTGTTTCACACATTAAAAATAATTCGAATATAAAAATGAATAATGCATTCTTGTTCTGGACAAAGTTGTCTGTTCCAGTTTCTCATGAGGTTGAATGTGTTTTTTTTAATTATTATTGCAGTTCTATTGGTGGCCTTTATAATTACCATTAAGAGCAATTCTCACTGCGGATGTCGATAGCATTTCTGCATATTTCTCTCTTTTATTTTTTCTCTATTCTGCAAATTATGCAATGACTTTTTTTTCCCACTTCTTTCAATAAATGTCCGCAAAAAAGAAAAGAGACAGAAAATGAAATATGTACCAAATAAAAGAAGAAATCTTTCAGAGAGGCACGAATGAAGAAGCTGAAAGATTCAAAAGAAGGCAGATTTCAAAAGGTTTCCATTTCTAATGGACAATAGGAAGTCGGACCTCAATGGAAGCCTGTATATTCTCCCTTTCCCATTTAATTAAGAGCACATTTGCCTGGTAATGATTTATAGTAATGAAATGGCTATTGAATTTCCTCTCCGTCTGTTACTGGCCGGGCCGACGGTTGGGCCAGTCTGAATCTGGTATCGACGTTTGGGTTGAAAGGGACAACTTCGGGTCAGCGGGGCCAGACAGAGGCCTTGACCTTTGACCTCTAGCCCTGCAGAAACCCTCTGGAGTCTGGGAGAGCCGTTAGGTGTAAATCACTGCTGTCAACTGTGTCCCAAGCACAATACAATCAGAATCAGAATCAGAAATCTTCATTGATCCCGGAGGAAACTGCTTATGTTACGACTGCACAGACACACAGAGAACAATATAAAATATATAGAGACAACACTGAAAATACTCTGCACTAAATACTCTATACTTCAAATGCTGTGGTCAGTAAGAGAAGTGGATATAAATACTATAGAGAAATAAATACATTACTGCTGATGTGGTTTACTAGTTGCAGTAATAGTGATTTGGAGTTCTATATGCTGAGTATGTTACTGCACCTAATAGTGATGTAAGTAGTGATACGGCATATACAGGTAAATGGGGATGTGTGCTTACAGGGTCTGCTTAGCTGTTGTCTTCATCTGGTAAGTTTATTCTGTCTGTTTAAACGCAACTGCTATTTTCTGCTTAGACTTTGTTGTGTGCTTATACTGTTGAGGTTAGTTTCACTGCAACTAGTTAGGCAAAGGCTCACCTGGTGGCAAGTGGTGGGAGTGGCTTCCGCTCTCCTTGAACTTTAAGAGGACTATCAGTCTGAGGACTACCAGAGGATACGACTACTCCAACAGCCCCTTCATTTGCCTTCTATAGTTATTTTTATATGAAAATGTAGCTGAAATTACGTTAATATTTATGTAACAAAATTATATTTCTGTCTAATTTAGCACAAATATACGATTATTTATGCCACGAAAAAGCTGTGACGTCTGGCCCTCATTCGCCACACCTTCATCCTTTCATTGAAGCAATGCGAGCACTGAGGTATTTCATATGGACAAAAGTAATGGGACGCAAGAACAGCCGATACGCCTGCGTCGAGCACGCAGTATTCTTAAGGACTCCTTTCACCCTGCCCACGGACTGTTTTCTCTCCTGCCTTCGGGCAGACGCTTCAGGTTACCCCAGACAAGGAACCGATTCAGGAACAGCATTTTTCCCAGAGCAGTCTCCCTGCTGAATTCTGCCCCTTACTGGCCCATTTGACCCCCCATACACTCATCTTATATTCATTGCACTATTTAATTTTGCACATAATCACTGCACTACTCTGTACATACCCTCTGTAAATGTACATACCCATTGTACAGACACATTGTAAAAGTGTAATTATACACTTTTTATATATCAATCTTTGATATAGTAGATAACATCCTGTAAATCTTGTCCCTAACTATTGCATATTTATGATTACTGTAGCAACCTGTAAAACTGTTCATCTACTTGTAATTCAACTTGTTCATCTTCCTGATTATAGTTAATACAAAATGTACATTATGTTCATATTACTGTACATTCATCTGTAAATAACTATCCCAGTTTATTCTTGTACATATAACCTTACGTGCACTTATACCCTATCCTGTAATTGCTGCTTATTGCACTTCTGGTTAGACCTAAACTGCATTTCGTTGCCTTGTACTTGTACATGTGTAATGACAATAAAGTTGAATCTAATCTAATCTAATCTACGTACAGCTCTCCCATTACTTTTGTCCATATAAGATGCCTGACTATTACATCAAATGTGACTTTAACACTAGGATGGCAGCTAACTGGCTATACCTATAACGGCTGCATGCATCAACTGACGCAGTGCCCAGTTACGCACAAGACACTTCTTGATACGACGCTGCTGCAGCTTGTTTGGGTGTTTAGTCCTGCAGCCTGCCAGCACACATCCACACAAGCTGCAGCCAGCAGACACAGCAAGTGTCCAGAAGACTTTGGACCCAGAGCCCGTTGTCCAGCGCCAGTCGCTATATCAGAATCAGAATTTTATTCGGAGCAACACACACAAGGAATTTGATTCGGGTCGATGGTGACTCTCAAGCACTACAGTATAAAACAACAACAATATGTAAAAATCCGTGTGTACATGTGCTACAACACACCCATATGTCTCTTACAGAGTATGCTTGCCGCTCCAATAGGCAGATGCGATTCTGATTCTGATTCTGAGCCTGATGAAATTACGTCAGTTGATGCTATCAGCCATTAATAACACTGCATTCAGATGCATAGACTTTTTGGAGTTGTTCTCTCTTTGCAGCTGCTATATGTATATACGCATATAAACAGTATATACTGTATATATGTATATGTATTTTCTGAAAAAATGTTGTTGACTGTATTGACTGTCATTAATAACCATAAATCTGCACAAAGCAAACTATGATATCTATGATATCTGTGATAAGAGTTAAAAAAACAATATGTTTAGGACAGACTTAAGGTGCGATTTGTCGCATGGAAGACATTAGATTAATCGCGTTTAAATATTTTAATCTACTGACAGCCCTACTTTATTTTGCATAGGTGCCTATATAAATATTTAGGACAATACGTTTGCACTGGGCCAGTGTACAAAGCTGTTCCTTAGGTTCAGCAAAAGACTTTTCTGTTTTTGTTTCTGAGCTCCCCTGAGCTCTGACAGAAGAAAAATTGCAGACATGGGGGTGAAAAGTAACGACACACACCCGGGCTCACAGCATGTACTGAGGCCTAATGAGCCAGAGGAGGAGTTAAAGAGATCCCACCAGCACCCACCTCAAATACCTCTCAACCCCCTGCCCCTAGCCCCTCAACACGTTCCCAGCTCACAGCCTTCTGCTCGTGTGTGTGTGTGTGTGTGTGTGTGTGTGTGTGTTAGCTGGCCAGACATGATTTTTGCTGACATCGGCCAGATCTGTTTTATGCTAATAAAGAGTTTCTCACGCTCCTGGATAGTGGAATTTATCCCCTTCAGAAAGCTGTTACGAAGTCTTTGCATCCAGTCCGTTCAGACACAGAGGATTTCAGGAAGTTGTGCATGTCTGGGAGAAATCGGCCAAAATTGGAGACCAAAATTGACCGTCATCGTTTCATTTAAGAGCACACCAGTTTGGTTTGTTTGTAATGAAATGTTTTTTTTTCCTCTTATATTTCCTCTTTAGCCAAACGTTACTTGAGAAATAAGGTTTGGGCTTTTCTGGTTAAGAGCTGCATATTTGAGAAGCATCTATAAAATGTTGGAGAAAAGATGGACATGCCATAAACAGACATAAGTCAAATAAATAGACTTTGCAAACCTTGACATTAAGTTTAATGTTGTATTTTTTATTACTTTGCCGTCTATTCTGACCAAGCATCCACTGCCTGGTCTTATTATGAGTAGATCAGGTCATTAGTCCCTCATCACGCTCTCATCCCCCACTGCAGGTCCCACTAAATCCTGATGGCTGGCGTTGATGTGAGCTGTAGATTTGAAAATTAAAGCAAAGTCGTCACAAAGAGGCACTAACGGCGCTCTACCACTGGCACAAGGACCACTTTGTATCATGACCATATTTTTCCATTACAATTAGAGACACCTGACCCCGAGCTGAACCCAAGCAGCTCAGCGGCAGGGACGAAAACAGGCCGCAGCCAAACTGACTGCATCACTGCTTTGTGATTGGTAAAAATGTCATTTTAACATGGAAAGAGGCCTTTGTTTTTTTTACTGTTGGTGCAATAAAACAACACTGGAGACACAAACCAACAACATTGTTGACGAAGTATGACTGTGGAAGTCTTCTGTGACATTACAAATGTATTTTTAATGCTGTGAAAAATGTGAAGGTGATCCAGGACATCACTAACAAGTCCTCTGTGTTCGGTTTTCATCACACAGTTAAAGAATGCAGAGAAAAAATAAAAACTAAAACAAGAATATAAATAATAAAAGATCAAATAACAAAAGCAGCTCTGACAGATAAACTCTCCGCCGGTTCGACTCCATGGACGCGGTTTTCTGAAGACTGGCCATACACTGGGAGAGAATTGGGTCAGAAACTCTGTTACCGGACTGAGATACACTGGAACATCAAAACATGATACAGCTTCACTACCATCACAGTACAGTTTAGATACAGAACGGTTCCTGTAGACCTGTGGAAGAGGGCCTTTGGTGTTTCTAGTATGACTCGGAGTGTGGATGAACCTCACCATGATTTGTTGACTACTCATTTTCTCAGACACGTATGGCCAAAAGGATTTCATGCTAAAGTGAGCCGTATACTCACTCTTTCGATGCCCCCCGGGGTTGTGCTCTAGCAGAGTGAGAAAAAGACGAGTACAAGGTGATGGAAGACCTTCCAACTCTTTCTATTTAAAGACTTCCTTGGAGCTACAGTGTGTTTAGTGATGGATAGTCACTTAAGCCATGGCTAATGGCCAATTCACTGATTTGCTGGGGCTCAGTCTATCGGACCTTATGTTCTATATGTTCCAGACTGCAGTGATAAAGATATGAATCTACTTTTATGGACCTCATGAAAAAAACAAGAGAATCTTGATCCCACAATCTGGTTCTTGAAAGCACTCAGGACTATAATAGAACTGGCCTTGGCCTTGTATACTAATTTAATCACAAGGATCTGTGGCTCAGTGGTGTAAACCATGCTTCCCCTTTGCCTGGATGGCTAGTAACCTGCGGTAAATTCATTTAAAGCGAATCTGAAGGAAAGCTTTGAAAATGAATATAAATGAACCTTCTGGGGCATAGACATGCACAAAGGGGTTTTAAAAGATTATCCAGGTGTTTGCAAATCACAGAAAGTACGGCTGGATCAGTAGAAATGCACAGAACAGCACAGCGGCTCCTGCTGGTTCTAAACTGAGTACTGACCCTCATACCTGACTGTTCCTGAAACATCTCTAATCTCATAATTACTCGATCCTCTTAACGCCAAATACCTGAGGATTTACAAACCTAACACATCCACAGGAGCTCTTCTCTTCTCTTCTCATCTCTTCTCTTCTCATCTCTTCTCTTCTCCTCTCTTCTCTTCTTTTCTTCCCATTTCTCTAATTATTTCATCTCTTCAATGCTCTTCTCATGTCATGTCACCTTTATTTCCTCTTCTCTTCTCATCTCTTCTCTTCTCTTCTCTTCTCTTTTCTTTTCTTTTCTTCTCTTCTCCCCTCTTCTCTTCTCCTCTCTTCTCTTCTCTCTTTTTCTCTTCTCTTCTTTCCACTTCTCTCATGTTTTCATCTCTCCAATGTTCTTCTCATGTCATGTCACACTTCTTTCCTCCTTTTCTCTCCCCTTCTCTCGTCTTCATTTCTCTTCTCTTTTCTTCTGTTCTGCTCAGTTCTGTTCTGTTCTCTTCTCTTCTCTTCGCCTCTTATTGTCTTTTCTTTTCTTTTCTTTTCTCTTCTCTTCTCTTCGCCTCTCTTATTGTCTTTTCTTTTCTTTTCTTTTCTCTTCTCTTCTCTTCGCCTCTCTTATTGTCTTTTCTTTTCTTTTATTTTCTCTTCTCTTCTCTTCGCCTCTCTTATTGTCTTTTCTTTTCTTTTCTGTTCTGTTCTCTTCTCTTCGCCTCTCTTATTGTCTTTTCTTTTCTTTTCTGTTCTGTTCTCTTCTCTTCTCTTCGCCTCTCTTATTGTCTTTTCTTTTCTTTTCTGTTCTGTTCTGTTCTCTTCTCTTCGCCTCTCTTATTGTCTTTTCTTTTCTGTTCTCCTCTCTTCCTAGCCTACATAATAACTTAAGCTTGCTGACCGCGGCTGGTCAGTTTGGCACTGCGTCCAAATGTTTCTCTGGTTTATTTTTATGTTTCTGCGTTGCAGCGACAAACACTCCACCTTTCAGCCTGATTACACGCTGAACAACACTAATCACAGAATCTGCCTAAACACAGCAATAAATGAGGCAACACACTCAGCACTGCGGGTTCAGACTCAATCACTGCCCAAGTGGTTCCAGCTACCTGCTCAGAATAGCAGGAACCAAATGCTGGAGGCGGAGGAGAGTAGAGGGAGGAATTCCTAAAAACGGGTCATTTTCCTCTGAACGGGTCGATAAAATGGAAACCAAAAATCAGGGACTTGTCAAAGGAAAGGTGCAGGTGTGGGGAGGAGGCTGAGGAAGAACAAAGAAGATGATGAGCAACGCAACATATAACAACATATAACAGATGATATCCATGGGGGGGTCATTACTTATGTTCTTGTTCAAAATATGGGCATCAGTAAAAGGTAGAGATCACTTTTGTGTCCTTTAGCATATGTACATTCCAGTCTATCATCTATGTAGGCAGAAAAAGACCAAAAATGTTCTAATTTTAATGATGGTCATTTTAATTTGAATGATCATCTTTCACAAATATGTGATGAAAATAAAGTCATTTGGATTCTTCAGGCACAGGTGGAATCCTTGGGTACAGTAAATACACATATATTGTGTAAACATTCTTTCTGTGGAATCTCATTATTTGAGTCTATCCAAAAACTAATTTGCATCTCCATAAATGAAAGCTAATTTGGAATGACAATTTTTGTTCTTATACCTTCAGTGCAATTAGACTAGGTGAAAATCAGCAGTGTCTCTGGATCAGATATGTTTGTGTGAGTGTTTGGAAAGCACACTCTCATTATGAGTAAATATTGTGCACTAGTTTAACTGATAAAAACTGTTTAATCCTCTCTGTTCATTTGCAGGCTGACAGAATTAGCACTGAATGCTCTGCAAACACAGAAAGGTAAATCCAATCTGTTTGCAAACAGAATTCGCATAAGAAGCAAATGCTCGAAAGAAAATATAAATATAGAAATACCAAAACATGGCAAAACATTGGTCATAAATACCAAAACACCACATAAAGAAGAAAAAGAAAAAGGGAAAAAGCACCACTTACTAATAAACAGCTTCACGAAAACTGCACATTTAGTTGTGAAAAGTAGGGAATATCACCCTGCATGGACTAAAAGAATGATATATTTATGCACATTTGAGTGCACAATTATTGTGGAGTTCCTGAATATAATATTTAAGTGTAAATGCATAATGTTTTGACATACATCTCCTGATGCAGTAACTTGGAGGGAATAGCCTGCAAACCCCTGACAGTCCACCTGCACTGGCATACTCCTAGTCCTCCTACATCTTTCAGGCTGTAGCTGAAGACTCTTTACTGGCTTTTCTGTGTCAGATGGAATCTGATGATCTCTTAGTCTAAAGCGGAATCGGTCAATGACCTTCCCTTTCTTCAGGACCAATGATCGAGATTTGCCTGGATTGAAGCCCATTCATGAGCCTCTCCAGTTCCTTAAGGATCCACCTGGCCCCTGGCACAGCTGTTGTTACTGTGAGGACATCCATAAAGGCTCTAATGGGTGGTTGCCTCGTTCCTGGCTTGCTGAGAGGACCACGGCACTCTGGTTGTGCTGACTTCACCAGCATGTTCATTACTAGAGTAAACAGGGTCACTGAGATGGTACACCCGGTGATTATCCTCACTTCCAGCTGGTGCCAGTCAGATGTAATACCTCCAGAAGAGACTCTCAGACTGAACTTACTATAATAGTCCACAATGAAGTCTCTCACCTTCTGGGGAACGTGATACTTTTCTAGTGCCATTTCAACCAGCTTGTGGGGAACTGAGCCATAGGCATTGCTGAGCTCCAGCCACATTTCAGCCAGATCTCTGCAGCCCTATGCCCTCTCTCACCTCCCTGATTATACCTGGTATGCCTGCCTTCTGCACAGAAGTGTTGATGTGGTTGTGAGTCTCTCGGCCAGAATGCTGTAGAATTCAGCTCTCCTCCTTGCCCTCTCTTTATGCCGCCTCATGTGATTTTCTACTCTCCGCAAAGTCAATAGCTCTTTCCTCAAGATCGCATGTAGTTCTGACAAACCTCCCTTCTCCACAACACCTGCCTTCTTATACTGCCTCTTGAGTGCCTTGAGTTCTTCCCTGAGCTGCTGGAACTTCCTGTGATTTGGAACATAGGCTGATACTGGGGACTTGGCCTCGTTTATCCCGAACTGCTCAGCTGCAATGTTGACTATGATTGTAGTCATGGTCTCCAAAATCTGTTCCACATCCTCACCAAACTGATGCCACTCAGCTCTTAAGAGTTCTGATCACTCCTGGCTGATGGGATTTCCATCAGAGTGCTGACAGTTGACACAACTGACACTAGGAGGCTCTGAGCGCAGTGGTCTGTCTCCGGGCCTTCGTCATCTCAACAGAAGCTACTTCTGTGCACTCTGCACCTCCCTTTCTTGGCCTTATGTATCTTAAAGCCCCTGTTATTTGCCATGCCACAGAAGCGTAATACTTGCATTGTCGTTTGTCCATTTGCCTGTTTCATCAACCTTAAGACTGTCCTGCTGGGGTGCTCATCCTCCCCTCCAGATGTCACTGCCCTATTTGCAGTTGTCAACCAGACACTTCCTGGTTGTCACTGCTTCTACCAGATCGTTACACTTTGACATACATCTTCTGATGCAGTAACTTATATCCTGGCTTCACTGGGTGTTTCTGGTCTGCACAACAGACACCCTCTGCCAGGTGACCTTACCAGGGTTGATCAAGTTTTCAGGTGGTTTATTACGTCCCCCCCTTATCCCCTCTTTAAAGCCAGAGCCATCAGGATGTCCTCCTCACTGCCTCCATGTTATTCCTGATGGCTCTCCTCCTACTTTGCCCCGTAATACCCAGGGTTCCTTTGGCCTTGCTGAGCAAATGGCCCGCAAATCCCCGGCCTGCATATTTTCAGTCATTTACAAGTCTTGGGACAGTGAAAGCCATTCCAAAACTTTTTAAAATTATTAGTTTTCATTTCCTCAAGTAGTTGATGGCTGATTGTATTATGTTTTGTACCACTGTCTTCTTGTAATATCCACCAGCTTTTCTCTTTCAGTTTCTTCACTGACTGTGGGACATTAGTGTCCAAAATGTGTTGATATTTAAGATTTTCCCTTTATCCCCTTAACACTTCCTGTTTGTAGGCTACACAACCCTAAAAGTAATCGATGATAAAAAAACATCCTCATGTGTATTTTTTATTGCAATGCAGTATCCATATTTATGTTTTGTATAGTGTAGTTTTTATATGCTGCTGTGTTCTATAGTTTTTTTTCTATTGGTTTTGCTGCTTTTACCTTAATTGTCCACTTTCTGCCCTAACACTACAACCAGTGGGACTAATGACGGTTTATCTTTTTTCGCCAAACATACTTTTAGCGATTGTAGCCCAAAACTTCACATTACTCTTAATCTAAGAGCCAAGTGTTCTTGTAGGTCCTTGCAAGCCTTCAGAGTTTTTTCACAGTCTTTCAGATCTTGTGTTGACTGTTTTCCTTAGAAATCTGTTACGGTCTTGGCTTTCAGATGCTCCTACTCAGCCACTCAGATGAGCCAGTGGCTGTTGAGTGTAAGTCCAAAATCCTTAGACGTTTGAAGGGTCACATCATTACCTCTGTCAATATCTGGACATGGAGAAAGGTCAAAGAAGTCAAGTAAGCTCTTCAAGCAAAGCACCAAAAAGGATCAGAGCTGGATTGGATTTAATCTGACAAACTCCCTTTCCCTTAAAATACGTCGCAAAGTGAAATACCTCCGGTAGTAAAAGAAGTCACGCTTATTTCTGTAGCCCACTATTATATACAAAGGCCATTCAATGTACTTTAAGGAATGGAATTAACAAATCAGGCAACATAAAAATAGAAGGAAGTGAAAAATAAATAATGCATTGCATATCAATAAAAGAAGGAAAAAAAGTAGGATTATGTGGATATGTAAAAGAACATAATAATAATAATAATAATAATAATAATAATAATAATAATAATAATACATTTTATTTGTGGGCACCTTTCTAATACCCAACGTCACCTTACAGAGCATAGACAATAAAAACAATATTAAAAATAATAAAATAATTAAATCACATGAGTAAAATTAAACAACGATTGAGATTTGTACTAAAGTGAGTAAGCCTGTCTGAAAAGATGGGTTTTGAGATTTCTCTTGAAGGAGTAATACTGCAGTTTTAGTCGCTTTGTAAAGCTCCAGTTGGTGCAGATCTGATTCTGATGGACAGTTGGTTGGACAGCATGGTGGATAAACACCATTTCACCAGGTTTAGTTTCAGATCTTTTCTCCACTAGCTGAGCAGCTCCTGCAGATGTGAGAGTCCCACCAGGATCATAAACATCAAACATATCAGAGATGGATTTAGGGTTCAAACCGTTGAGTCACTTGTGTACAATAAGTAACGCTTTGAAATCAATTCTATACTGAACTGGGATCAAGAACCTGAGAAATCAAGTGATCTCTGTTCTTGGTTTTGGTTAGAACTCTAGCGGCAGCATTTTGAATGATCTGGAGCTGTAATGGACTTTTTGGAAATCCCAGTGAGGAGAGTATTGCAATAGTCAACACTGCAGGAAATAAAAGTAAAAAGGGCCTCAGTCTATAACTGTACATCAGATAGGTACAGCTAATATGTTTTTTCCAATAATCTGGCTGATGTTCTTTCTGTATCCAGTGGTTTATAAGTAATTCCCTGCTGTCCCACTGAAGATCAAACACAGAGGACCTAGTCTGTCTACCCGGATTTCACCCACACACTCTCATTCTGTTCGGTTCGGGCTCCCGGAGGCCTACGGTTTTATTGGACTAATTGGATTATGTGCCACAGGAGCGCGCTGCCAGACGCTATGCAAACTGAGCTAATAAAAAGTGCGCTGGAATTAGCCATATCATTTGCACAAGGAGATTAAAAGAGATTAGGGCTGAATGAAGTGAGTGCGGCCCCACCGGTGTCTAGAACAGAACGTTGTGATCTGCTGCTCCTCACTGTGGGTGGGAAAGGGTGGGTCTTCATTAATTTAATGGAATATGCACATTCACAACTGGACTTTGGGAAATAAGTAATAAAACCTTTTGATTAAATCATTTCTTATGAAAGTAGTGCACTCCTGGCCACTTTAGTAGGACACTGTACATGGTTTTCAAGTATTCAGACACGTTTGTTTTTGCTGCTTAAAATTCTGCCACTTGCACTTGAGTTTTATATATTAATATTGCAAAAATGTGGTGTCATCATAAAATATTGTGCCATTGATTTGGAGATTTGACAAGACAAGCAGGTGAATGTACTTTATAAACTTCAAAGGAACCACATTATGAAAAAACTACAGAGCGCTAGGAAAGACTTCTCGTTCAGCAATGTTTCAGTAGTATGAAGGGCAAGGACTAATCTGATGCCATGCTAAATTTCTCACAGCCTATACTTAACAATTCATCTTGAATTCATCTTGTCATGCTTTAAGACGGAAGGCCTCTATATACAATCCTAGAAAAGATAATAGAACACCACACCCGCAATGAAGTATGGCGGTGGCAGCATCTGGGACTGGATCTCTGCATATAATGTATTGGGACATTACTTATCACTGAAGGACTTATCACTTATTTAACAAGGCCAGTCAAAATAACAAAATAAGTTGGGTGACGATCTCTGCTTACACTGTCTGCCCGATCACCTGATTTGTTCTTTGAATGCCTATAAACCTTGAAATTGAAATTAGTCTATGAAAGGGGTAATTGAAGACTTTTGAACAGCGTCACTGTAAACAATAATAATGTATTTGGACATCATGCACAAAAGTAAATATTAATTTTCCGAAGCCTAAATCAAACCCTAACATTATTAAACATATTAAAGTTATTTGAGCATCTGTAGATAATCTGTAGAGGGGTATAGTGTATCATACCATAAGCTTATTAACAAGACAGTAATTTCCAGTAAGGTGACTGGGCAACATTAGTAAATTATAAACAAATAATTACTATTTAGTATGTAACCTTGTCTGAGATGTAACCTGTGCTGTATAGGAGCTCTGTGTGTGTGTGTGTGTGTGTGTGTGTGTGTGTGTGTGTGTGTGTGTGTGTGTAGTTTAGATTAATCCGGTCAGCAGGGAGCCATCAGTAGCAGTAAAGCCAGGCTGCAAGTGGACAAAGCTCAACTAATTCAGTCCTGCTGTACTGTGTTTGATGGAGATTTAATTACAAACTCACCCAGCTATTGCCTGAGGAGATCAACAGGACATACACACACATACACACACATCTGCGCGTTGTGGTGAAACACATACACACACTCACACATGAATACAACATGTCCTATACTGACTATATACAGCAAACCAGTAATTCTGGCTAATAATAATATGTCATATATGTACATATAAACTTTGATGTGGTAAAAAAAATTGCCTTGTGTAAACCCTAAATATGCTCCCAAAACACTTTAGTTTCATTTTAAAATCAGCTTAATACATTACCCTTAAAGAAAATGTAAAGGTAAACCATATTCGTACTGTACAGTTTACACTGAACTGCTGTCTTCCGTAGTGCTAGAATATAAATACTGATGTTACCTCTGGAATGCAGCTGCGTCAAAGGGCAGCAGCCAATCAGCAGCTAGGAGAAATAAATTGCGTTTTCGGATTGGCTACTTTCAAACTTCCTGTCTTTTCACCATCCAAAGATGCTTTTCTTTATGTTCTCTGGTCAGTAAAAAATGATATATGTGATATTTTATATAAAATGTAGCTGGATTTACATTAATATTTATGTTACAAAATTAGTCAATTATATTTAATCATTTTACTGCAGCTGCAACCTCTGAACCGTGAATTTGCAGGGGCTTACTGTATATATCAATAATTATAATATACATTTATCTAATGTAGTGTTTGTCCTGCATTTAATCCCTGCTTTTAAAGTCAACTCTGCATGTAAGCACACACAGACATACACACACACACACACACACACACACACACACACACACACACACACACACACACACACACACACACACACA
>JBBPDB010000028.1:2555076-2566555 GCA_037974465.1 Brachypetersius altus | reverse complement strand
TGTGTGTGTGTGTGTGTGTATGTGTGTGTGTGTATGTGTGTGTGTGTGTGTGTGTGTGTGTGTGTGTGTGTGTGTGTAGATGCAGAGTGGAATGTTTGGCAGTAGTGGAACAGCACAAACTCGGGCCGTGCAGCAGCAGCCTCCTCCTCAGCCAACAGTGCCGCCTCTCAACTCCTCCCAGCCTAGTCTACGCGCTCAAGTGCCTCAGTTTCTCTCCCCTCAGGTACCACAAAAAGTCCAAAGACATGTGCGTCAGGTGAAGTGGGTAATCTGTGGGTGATTTGGGGATTCTAGTATGGATTGTGCAGTTACAGAGAATGAATGAATGAATATTTGTAATCCAGTTGTTGGTTCTTTGAAGGGTTTGAATGTTAGTCCCTTTTGTTCATCTACAGGTTCAAGCACAGCTCTTACAGTTTGCAGCAAAAAACATTGGTCTCAACCCTGCACTTTTAACCTCACCAATAAACCCTCAGCATATGACCCTGTTGAACCAACTCTACCAGCTGCAACTGGTGAGTTCCAACAGGGGGCAGCATCGCGCCTCTCAGTCAGTGTTAACTGACCCCAAAGTCAGATGAAATTCAAGCTTGTTTATTTGTCAAATTTCTACACATTTATAAGAGCAACACATAGTGAGATGAACCTCATTGACCACTAGTCAAATTGTTTACATGAAAGAGACTTTTCAAGAGGTTAAACTGAAGTAATAAAAATACACAGAAAAAGTATATTCCAACTAAACACACCTCTGCACATCTGTACAATGTGCAAAAATGTAGTAGAATATGTGTGTCTGAATTAAACCAATGCATTTGGAATTCTTTCCTCTTTTCAAGCTGTTTGCAACGTGAAATCTCTTCTTAATGGGATTTAATCCTGAAATCAAATCCTGGGCTGTGTGTTTTTTACAGGCATACCAGCGTTTACAAATTCAGCAGCAGATGTTGCAGGCGCAACGAAATGTTTCCGGCCCAATAAGACAGCAAGAGCAGCAAGTGAGTTTTCAACCACTTCCTCTCCAGACTGACCCCTCAGTGGCAGCACGATCACAGAGATGACCATAGTGTTTATTAAAGACTTTCAAACAGAAGTGCTTTCACTGGTTTAACTGCATTTCCATGTATCATAATGTAGCACAAGTAGCTTTTAGTAATAAAATATTTGAAGTATCTAGGAGTGTGGTACTAGAATTGCAATTTTGCTATTTAACAAGACCAACATGTCAATTGCACACAGAATATTTAACCTGATCACTTTCAGTAAATTATTTAGTGCATTCATCATTTCAGAAAGAGCATACATGAGTGCATTTCAGAGCTCCTAACAAAACAATGTGATCTGAGCAACCAAACGGAGCTAAAAGGTGTCCAAGAGAGGCTACAGCCTAAATATCACTGTCGGAAAGAATCTGTCTGTCTGTCTGTTTATGTATTTTAATCCCAAATCTCTGTGAGAACACATTAAACACAGTAGTGTATCTTCTGTCTGTGTGTGTGTTTAACAGGTTGCACGTACAATCAATAACATGCAGCAGCAGATCCAGCAGCACCAGCGGCAGCTGGCTCAGGCTCTGCTGATGAAGCAGCAGCCCCCTCCCTCCCACCCTGCCATGCACCCCGGGGCAGGAAAATCTGCCCTGGACTCGTTTCCTGCCCCGCAGACGTCAGGCCTGACCGTCTCCGACCTGCAGACCAAAGAGCCGCAGTCTTCTCCAAACTCGTTCTCCCCCTACGCTCTCTGTGAGTCCTGCTCACGGCATGATCCTTCTCTCTGATACATCACTGAACACACACTTTTCATAGATTACAGTAGCGCGTACGCATTAACATGTATACACACTGATTTGAATGAATCATTTTTGTGATGCCTTTACATCATTTACTAAATATACTAAATACAAAAAAATACAAATACCGTTCTACAGTAAATAGTGGTGTTCTGTTCAGTATATCAGTGAGTTCTTCTCATCACTCTACAAGTGATACTGAGCTTCCATGAGGAAAGACTTTGTCATACATGATACCACTATTTACTGCTTTAATGTTATTTGTATTTATTGTAATATTAGTGTTTTAACACTCACTTAACACTATTGCCGAGTAGTAAACAGCCTTTAAGTATCACTTTCTCATGTTCCTAGGACTTATTTGCACAGTACTGTACTTTCAAATAAAATGATATCATACACAGTCATACGTCTGTATGCTGTAGTGCAGAATTAAAGAAGCGACATGTTTTGGCCTATTAACACTCCAGTTGGTGCAAGTCTGATATTAATGGGTAGTTGGTTGGACAGCATAGTGGATTTCATTTCACTGAAAAGCTGTTACTTGATCGATTCTCTGTTTTTCTCAGTGTTTGTGAATCATAACCTTCTCTGATTCCCTGCTTTCATGTTTCCTCACCCAGCTGGACTGAACCCTAACATGAATGTAAACTGCATGGAGGGGGGCGGTCTGTCCATGAAGGATTCTCCTCAGCCTCAGTCCCGCCTGTCACAGTGGACACACCCCAACTCCATGGAAAACCTCTCTGGAAACTCTTCCCCCATGGAATCCGCTCTTAGCAAACATGGTACAGCCATCACAGCTGCATTACTTAATGTTTCCCAAAGGAAATTCTTTTGTCTTTAGCATGCTCAATGCATCAGGAAATAATAAACGACAAGAGGCTAAAGAAAAAAGACAATAAACAATAGTGCAATCATCATAACAAAATAACAGTGTAACACTGTGTGTAAAGATTTAATGTGCTGGTACAGATCAGCCATGCAGAATGGTGTAATGAAGGTGACTTAATGCGATACAATTCAAAACGAATGCAATAAAATAGCTGCAGATGATGAAGGGATGAGCGGTGATGAGTCTTTTCATGATAAACAGCGCTTTAGATGGTTCTAATGTGTTTCTCTCCTTCTCCCCATCACAGGTGCCATCTCTGCCGGACCCAACCTCGGTCCTCCAGGAAAGCCCCCTCTGGACGACTCCTACAGCCCCTACAACCTGATCTCCAGCGCCGATTCTCCGGCCAGCCCACTGGTGCCCCCGGACAGCTGGGGCCAGAACAAGAGCGCCAACGACAAAATCTCCAACGGGACCAACATCAACTGGCCACCAGGTCAGATGGACAAACATCGTATCAAAATCAGAAAGAAAACTTCACACAGAGACAATAACAATATAAAATATAATATAAAGTCGGAATGAAACTCAGTATACGCAAAATACTGTGGTCAGTAATGAAGGTGGATAAAAAATACTATAGATTGATAGTTAATAGATTGATAGAGATAAACAGATAAAGAGGTTAATTGATTGATTAATTGATTGATTGATTGATTGATTGATTGATTTAAGTGTAGTGTAGTGCTTTTGTTTTTAAAGTACTGCTATATGAACAAAAGCGCAATAACGTGGTTTGCAAACACTTTAAACATATAAGGAGCTTTGTTTAAAGTGTTTGCTTTAATACAGTATTACAACTGTACTTAAAATATTGTTTTAAATCTGAACTTAAACGTTAATGTAATCAAATCAAATATAAAACCAAAGCTGTTTGCAACCAATGATAATGTGTTAACGTGCCCAGCTGCTCTATATTCATATACATACATATATATTTATATATAAGGTGTGTGTGTGTGTGTTTAATCAGCATGAGCTTTCAGTCATTAGCACTCAGTGTGATTTCTTAAAGACTGTTTTGTTTGTGGGATCTGTCAGAGTTCTGCCCAGGAGTGCCCTGGAAAGGACTACAGAACATCGACCCAGAGACTGACCCCAACGTGACCCCGGGGAGCGTTCCCAGCGGCCCTACCATCAACACCAACATTCAGGATGTGAACCGTTACCTGCTCCGAGATCGCAGTGGAGGTACGGAGGCACTGAGAATTTCTTTGAAACTGAAAAAGTCATTTCTGAACTGTGATGGCGGCGCTTTAGGACGACACGCCACTGAGATGAATCATCCAGAGGCGTGACCCGACTGTTTTCAGCTCTAATCATTTTCCTCAGCCCTTTTAACTGCATCTCAAAACGCTTCTTATTAGGAGAACTGAGTTTTCATTTGATATGCTTGACTTCTGACTGATGCTTTCAAATTCTCACCCATTCTCACCCTTTATTGTTTCTGCAGCTTTTTTCTCTCTGATCCAGCTAGATACACTAAGCAGTAGGGCTGGGTGTCAAAACGTAACACCTTCCACTAAAATTGTGCCCACAGCCTCAAAAAGACAATAAACATGCTGGTTCCCGAATCTAGACTTCTGATTGGCTGATATTATTACCATCAGCAGTTAGCTGCACCCAAACTGCAAAACCTTCCAAATCCCACGCAGGTACTTCTTGTAACCTACAGCCATGGAAAAAAAAGAGGCCACGTTTTTGTTTATTGCTTTTGTAATGTGTGGAAGTGTGTCTGCGTAAGATGTAACTGCTGTTTTATACACTACTGACCAACACGTGATGAAATTCCAAACATTCTTACATTATTTTACTACTGCAGCAATACAAATAGTGATGTTAAAAGCCGCGTGAGTGCGTGTGTGACTCCATCAGAAACTGAATCAGGAGTGAAGCTGCTGGAATACAGACCATAGAAAAGCTGCTCTACAAACACTACTGCACTCACAACATATGGAGGCATTTATTATTTTTTACACACACACTGCAATAGTACATAAAGAATAGCAACCTGTGCCTTTCACACACACACTCACACGCACACACACACACACACAGCCACAAAATGTACAAACATTAAACAGAAAAAAGGGAAACGTGGTCTCTTGTTTTTTCCATGGCTGTATTTAAAATCATGAAAAACAAAAGAACATGGAAGAATATGTTTCTATTTGTTTTGGATATAAACAATAGATTTGTGTTTATTTTTTTGGAATGGATATGAATATTGAACAAAGACCAACCCTGCTAACCAGCCTATTGCACGATTTCTAATAGAACGCAATGACGAGCACCACTTTTATTTCATTTATTGCCTTTTTTGTTTGTTTGTTTGTTTCTCACCCTCCCCCTTCCCCCCTCATATTCTTGCCTGCTTATTTTTGGGACATGGATAGGCTCCTCCCCAACTTCCTCTCAGAGCGAGGCTGTGCCTCCGTCCAGCGATTGGCCAGTCAGTGGTTACTCTAGTTCTTTTAGTTTGTCTTCACCTGAGACAGACGACACAGGTACAGCTACCCAGAACCCCCTTCTTCCCTCAACCACGACCCCCCCCACCACCACCAACCCATCACAGATGCAGTCACCACTTCCTGTGTGGCATGTGACCTACAAATATAAGTTCTGTTCCCTAAGGCTGCATTGTAGTCTGTTAGGGCTGCAACAAATACAATTCTGTGCAAAAGTCTATGCAAATTCTGTAAAGCCATTTTTCTCAGAGTGTGAGAAAGTGTCTTTCTGCCTGCAAAGTTAACATTAGAATAAACACAAACAAAAAAAAGCAGTAAAATGTATCAAAATTAGTTTAGATTGTAAAAGTAGTTGATATTGTGTGAGCTGGTGAGGAGGACACCGGTTCAGTTCCAGGTTCCTCCTGTCGTTGTTTGGATTTGTGAGAGTCTATTTAATTTAATGAATGACTGATTGAGTCAAACAAAGTTGCTGATGGAACTTCCACAAGAACACTGATATACTGAACATAAACTTGCAATTTACTGTTGAATGTTATTTGTGTTTATTCTTTTTAGTTTTATTTAGTATGCTTAGTAAGATTAAGGTGGAAAACACTCAATGCTTGTCTAAACAGTTCTTAAATATTATACGTTTTTTGCACAGTACTGTAGTTGATCAAAATAAGTGATCAGAGATACATCACTAGGGGGCGCAGTGGCGTTTTAAGATAAACACTTGTTGCCGCAGAAAAGCTAAAACCGTTGTTTTAGTCGTATTTAAAGGAATGTGTGCTGTAACTTACTGAAACTGTACAAACTACATTTGAGCCATTAGCTTAGACTGGGCATTAGCAAAAGGTTTACGGCTTTCAGGTTGTAATTTAATCGGTATCTCAAGCCTGAGTCACTTTCCTAGAAAGTGTATATAAGTTAGAATACCCATATAATGTCCTAGAATAGCCATATAAGTTAAGATAAACCTTTATTAGTCCCACAAGTATGAAATTTGCATCGTCATGGAAGAAAGTGGACAGAACAAAGGTAAGAGCAGGAAAACAATAGAATAAAAACTATACCAACTGTACAGTATAATAGTGTATATATAGATATATGTAAGACCACTTTATTTATATATATAAATATGAATTGCATATATATATATTGATATTGATATTTATTTATTTATTTATTTATGCAATGGAGTGGCAGGCATTGAAAAAACAGTAATAATGCACCAGAAGAATTCCATATATTAAATAGCACATTTAGTAATAATATTTCAATTGCGCATGTTGCATCGGAACATTTTACTCGTAAGATATTTTTCACATAATAATCAAATGCAACCCTAAAATATCTGAAGACATTTTCACAATACAGTCATTTTATCACAGTTTTTTTAGGATTTGTCACCAAGTCTATAAAATGCACCAGCAAAGCAGCAGAATGTTTTATAGCTCTTTAAATATTAAAATGCTAAAATAACCAAAATGGGCTAACATTGAACCAGATACTTCTTACTGTACAGTATTTTTAAATTACTATACAGTGGGTCTCAAATTTGACCTCTGGATCTGGATCCCCTGATTTTTTCAGGGTTTTTTTTTTTCTTTTGTAACTCTACGTACAGCACAGAAATACAACAAAAATATGAACTGTCCCAGGACCCCTGAGGACCAGATTTGAGATCCAGTGTTCTTGAAGAACCAAATAAGCCATGTGTGTCCTCAGACCCCTGTTGGTTTTTTTATTGTGGAGAAAGATCATCAGTTGCAGCCCTAAATGAAACCCAGTTCAGTTTCTCTCTTTCCCTCTAGAACTGTGCCCCGTTAACTTAAACCCTCACAGTATTTCCAGTGTTCAGTGGCTCCCTGTGTGTGGCATGATCACCTGCAGTGTGCGGCTTGATTGATGTGAGGGATTATTGTAAATAATTTGTGACCTTGTGTACCTCCTGTCTGCTGCAACTCCTGTCTGCTGCAACCCACATTACTGTGTTTAAATCAGACGTGTTAAACACAGGAAAGTCTCCTAAGACAGTGATGTCAGTTGTTTTCACACCTTTGTTAGGGGTGCATCAGACAAGATTGTATTTAGAATTGTATTCAATGTTCTGCACAGACAGACAGAGGCAATATAAAATAATATAAGCTCACAATAATCTTGTGAAAATCCTCGTTACTTAATATAATATGTTTTGCACACAATTGCTGCGGTCATTTGATATAAATAAAGATACATTTCTATATTTAGATAAATTTAAAAAAATCCTGCGGAAGTCATTTACTAATTAACACTAATAGTGGTTTGGAGTTATTCTCTATACAGAGTCCTTTGTTGCACATTATAGTAACACAAGTAATAATATTGCACATGATAAACAATTGAACATATTTAATGATTAGAGTATTGACATAAGTAGTTATACTGCACATGATAAGACAAACAATTGCGCATAATAGCACAAATAAAGAAGCAGCATGCTTTGTTTGTTTGGTTTCTTTTTTTGAAAGGAACAGGCAACAAATACTGTAAGAAAACTGTTTACTCTTCATTCCTACGTTCCCTTTGTGGGCAAGACAAAAGCACTGACATAAAACAGAGAGGCTGATGGGTAAGGCTGGCCGACGGGCACTGAGATTGCAAACCTCACATCCTGCACACACTTGCAGACAGCTGTAAATATCCTGCTGCACTCATGCGTGGTTTAGTTTGCAGAACCGCAACACAGAACAGCCAAAAGGAAAATACATGTCCAATTATGAGCCAGTTGCTAAATAAATAAATAAATCGGCAATTAACCAGCGTTAGATGCAAAACCCATCTGATTCTGATCATGCACCCCTAGCTTTTTATACGTATTTTTCTTTCTTCTCACTGTTCACCTCTGCTCTGCAGGAAAGCTGCCAGATATGAAGGCCACCTGGTCTCCAGGCCCCATCTCCCACACCCAGGCCCCCCTGTCCCATGAGCTCTGGAAGGTTCCTCAGGGTCCGAGAAACACCACGGCCCCCACGCGCCCCCCGCCGGGCCTCACCAACACCAAACCCTCCTCCACCTGGGGAGGGAACAGCCTGGGCCTGGTGCCTGGGTGGAGCAGCTCATACTCCTCAGGTACAGGTTACACATGGATTGTGTTGGATTTTTACTGTGGTTTTTATTTTTGTTTTGGGTTTTTTTTAATTGTTGATTTTATTTTCTGTGCCGTGTTTATAAGTGCAATCAATCTGACAAACTGCAGTACACCACAGGAAGGTTAGGGGGCACTAATGCTTCTAAAAACAATCACCTGTTGAACCCATAGAACAGGTTGCTATAGGCCCTACTGCTTTCATATTTGACTTACTATTTACCATGCAGATTACCATGCAGATAATAATAGTAATAACAACAGTAATAATAATAAATGAACCAAAACACTTCAGAATGTTGGAGTTAAAACATGCCTGGTTGGAGCAGCTCATATTTCTCAGGTACCAGGTTACATGTAGCATATTCTATTGGTAATGTGGGTTTTTGTTTCTGATGTATAGTGTATAGTTTAGTTTTAAGAACTCCATACGTCTATGTAATGTTCGTAAGGCCAGAGACATCATTCTGACAAATTCACTACTGAAAGGCTGGGGGGCAGCATGGCTTCTAAAAGATTAAACCACCTGCTGCACGGACAGAACTTTGAAGCCTTCAGCAGTTTACTAGTAACAATATAAATATATAATCAAATGTAGTTTAAAACTATATAAAAAATAGAATAAAAAGTTTTCATTTGTTATTGTCAGTAAATGTTGGACAAATTTTAATACATTTTAATGGGATATTCAGGGATGTGGAAGGTATGATCTAGTGCCCCCTACCTTCAGATTTGTTAGTAGTAATAATAAATAGAAAAAAAAGACAATTGTTGACTGTTTTAGGGTGAAGTTTGTTTTCATTTTATATTTTGACCAGCTGAATTAGCTCGTCATGTTTGTCGTCAAATGTTTTTAACCCACTTGTGTATTCATAGCTTAACAACTGCCGTTAAACCGGACAAGGTTTACAGTTCACAGTTTGACCATTTACAGTGGTTTGACCTTCTAGCAAACGATAAAAATATGAAAATGAAGCGTATGATGTAAATAAATCTGTGCGGTCAACACCTTAGCAGTTAAACCAGTCAGAGATCACATCTAACTTATCAACAAAAGATGATATTAAATGAATATAAAGCCCACTTAGTTATTAAAACCACATTTAGTAGATCAGGCCTGTGTGTTTGGTGTGACCTGTCACTTAAGGTCTGTCAGGCTGAATAAATAAATAAATAAATGTCATGCCCGAGGCCGGAAAACACAGGCAGTAAAGTCACTGTAATATTTTGTGAATCCGCTTATAAAACATAAAGGTTTAGGACTTAATAAATGATCATAATCATAAATTCGTTTACTTTGCCAAAATAAGGCAGTTCATTAAAAATGAAGCTAAAAAAAGTTTTAGGACTTAATAAATGATTAATAAATTAATCAGACATTTATTTACTCTGATAAAATAATTACATTAAATTCATTGAAAAAATCTACCAAATTAAAGCTAAATGAATAAAAAATGAAGGTTAATGACTTTATAAATGATCAAAAATATCCATGCATTCCTCTGGATAGCAGGTTGATGAGCTTTAATGGTTTTACTGAAAAATTGGGGCTGATAATCTTTGATAGTCTTCACATCTTTGCCTTCAATATCCTGTAGTGAAGAAACGCTCCGTTTGATGTTAAATTGTGTAAACATTTGAATGGAAAAAGTACTTTGCAACTTACAGTATGACATCACAGTGTGTGTCACGTTTGTACTGCGTAAAATTTCCATCTTAAAACATCCACTCGCGTTTCTTAACGGTGACACAGAGCAGCTAAACACACTGAAACCACGATAACATCTGGAAATGAGGGCGTCAGGTACCGAGGTGACCTCAGCGTCAGTTTTATTCTGAGTGTGTGAACAGACTGTAGTGTATAGAGGGGTGTGTGTGTGTGTGTGTGTGTGTGTATACCTGTGTTTGTGCGTCTGTGTGTGTTTATATGGACTGTGGTGGATGGAGGGCTGTGTGTGTGCGTGTGTGTGTGCGTGTGTGTGTGCGCGCGCGTGTTTACACTTCATGTCAGCCTTTTACAGAATGTTTTTGACATAGTTAATTAGAAAAATAGAGATTATCTCACACATAAGTTACAGCTCTGAAAAAGCACCCAAAAGCACAAATCTTGCCATTTTCATATGACGTAACTGAAACAGTTTGTGCTTTTATGCTTTCAAATCAAAATGAGAACGCAATTTACAAATTTGGGTTTCTCACAACAGACATCTCTTATATATCTCTTCTTTATTCACTGTTTCAGTCTAAATATTTTATCATGTGCAATAGTCTTTCCATGTGAAATATCGTTACTTATGTCAGTATTACTGATATGCTATTGGACTCTATTACAGCAGTAATAGACATCTGACCATGGTTTGTGATGCTAGTAAAGTTATTTATAGTATTTACGCCCCTGCATTTATTCTTCCTGTATGTCTGCATTTATCCTTTTACTGATGTGTGTTTTTGTTTGTTTTAAGGTACCACATGGAGTACAGACAGCTCCACTCGGACCAGTAGCTGGCTAGTACTGAGGAACCTCACGCCCCAGGTACGGCAGCAGCACAGAATAAACATATTGTGCCTAGAAATGGTTTATGCCTGGCCAGTTCCTCAGCTTTTAATGGTTTTAAATCGTGTGTGTGTGTGTGTGTGTGTGTGTGTGTGTGTGTGTGTGTGTGTGTGTGTGTGTGTGTGTGTCCCAGATTGATGGTTCTACACTGCGGACGCTGTGTATGCAGCACGGCCCCCTCATCACATTCCACCTCAACCTGACACAGGGGAACGCCGTGGTGCGCTACAGCTCCAAGGACGAGGCTGCGAAAGCCCAGAAATCCCTGCACATGTAGGTCACACCTTCCTTTTTCTCATCCAACTGGTGTGTGAAACGTTACCTCTCAGTACATTGGGCTGCAGAATGATAGGAGCCACCATGCAAATACACAGACTACACAAAATGTACTGTGCACCTGATACAAAAAATGTAAAAATCTGCAGTGGGTGTATTGTATTATGCTGTACTAAACTGTACTAATACACAAAAGATATGAATAGATTGTACAGTAAGTAGTGATATAGAGTCTGATGGGTGACAGGGGGAGGAGTTATAGAGTCTGATGGGTGACAGGGGGAGGAGTTATAGAGTCTGATGGGTGACAGGGGGAGGAGTTACAGAGTCTGATGGGTGACAGGGGGTGGAGTTATAGAGTCTGGGGGGTGACAGGGGGTGGAGT
>JBBPDB010000028.1:2529752-2547013 GCA_037974465.1 Brachypetersius altus | reverse complement strand
CTGAATCACATCTTATTTAATGAGGAAAAGTATAAAAACACTGCTGTAATCGACACTCTCCTCTCGCAATGAGACCAGTTGGATGGTAAAACACTACTAGAAGTTCCTCAAAGGTCATTATTGCCATTTTGTTTGAGTGAACAAGGGATTTGTTTTCTTTGAATTGTTCAAGTTCTGTAAACAACAGTCATTTCCATTAAAATTATACTTTAAAGAACAATATTGAAAGGAAAGTCAGCAAAAACTAAGGCAAAGCTGTTGAGTTCAATACTTGCAAGCAACATTTTTGCTGATTAAATGGACATTGAGTGAATTAAGTAGCAGTTCATAATGGCATAGGTCATAATATACATACATACAGGTTTGGTTCAGCCCTGACAGTTTAGTGACACACCTGCACATCTATATTTACAGCGGCATGTTGTGCACACAATTATTCAGTTGTCTTCATCAATTTCAGCTGTTAACTCTGTGTTAGCCTCTTGCATAAGTGCATTTGAGGTGAGCTTCGTAGGAACTTCATAGTGGCATTCATGTGTTTCTGCTTTCTTTGGAAG
Source organism: Brachypetersius altus (assembly GCA_037974465.1). NCBI lineage: Eukaryota > Metazoa > Chordata > Actinopteri > Characiformes > Alestidae > Brachypetersius > Brachypetersius altus. The sequence goes on along the minus strand of JBBPDB010000028.1, from coordinate 2,546,456 downwards.
AGCGTAGATTGGCTCGGTTGTGGCTGGGTTTGTTTGGGCCGTAAAAGGGGTTGAAGACTCACAAGTTGGTTGAACTGTGTTCATTGCTTCATAAACTGGACTCACCACCGTGTATTTGTCATGAGAACAGACTTTTCTCTGAAAGACAAGAAACAGAAAACTGGCTTCATTTCAGTCTCAGGTTATTTTATAGTACATGATGTAGGACTGTTATGTCTACAAGGTATTGTATGAAGCACCTTTACTCTAGAGAATGTAGTTCAACTGGTCCACAGTCATTTACTAAGCACCCCACACCCCACAACACTTTGCAAAGTGACCCAAGGCTCATGTCTGGCTGCTTCACAGCATCCTGTTGATCACTGCTTTTCTATAGAGATTGTTCAGCCAGTGTCAGCAATGGGGTAAATATTTACATTTACGGCATTTAGCAGACTTCCATTCCCTAACTACAGGGTCTTCCTGGAGCAACTTGGGGTTAAGGGTCTTGCTCAGGAACCCAGTGGTGGTTTGCTAAAGGTAGGATTCGAGCCCATGACCTCCAGAGGCAAGGATCCTATGCACTGGGCCACCACCAACACTGATTTATTAGAAGGGCTGTTTTGATACTTCTGAATATAGAGTCTAAATCCAGAGCAGTTAGACTAAGAAATTAGACTAAGGTTGCTAAAACCTGTCCCAACCTTAAATTTAAACTTTAACAAACAAGAGCACCTGGATATTAGAGCCAGAGTTATCAGATTAGAGGGATGGTTTGGCCAAAAATTCTAGGTTTTCACGCACATTCCAAAATGTATTTGATTAACCAAGACTTGCCTGTTTTTTCTAATTAGCTTTTTTGTATATCTAAAACTATTAGATGTTGTGTAGTTAAAAACAGTAGCAGCAATCTGAAGCCTGGGCTCCATTTGTATAACCTTTGTGGTCATACAAACCACATAAAGTCTATGTAGAACACTGAACAGGCAGTAGTTACTTGGTGGTTACATTAGCCTCAGAGTCTCAGGACAAAACTAAACAAGCCAACTTCAGGGACGTCTTGACTGACTGACTATATTCACAGTAACAAGGGAAAATATGGTTAATTTGATTTTTCTCGATGTTATTGCTTAAGCATTATCACTACCATCTATAGTTTAGAGTTTCTTACATGATAAGCTGCACAAAGTGTTATGAGGATCAAGAAGAGCAGGAGAACAGCAACTGAGATGGCGTAGATCACTGAGGAATGTCCAGTACATGAGCAGTCTGCATCAGGAAACAGCAATCTGTATCATCTCACAAAATTTAAGGGACCAAACATATTCAGTTTCCTCCCCTCACCTCAAACGTAGATCAGACATGTTTGGTATCAGTTATGAGGCTTACGTAGCACACAAAAAGCTTCTAAATTCAACAATTACATGTATGCCTAAACCATCACACCTCACACTATTGTAGTTGTTGATTAACCTTAAAGAGATACGTCATTTTTTAACACCATGACATAAAAATGGACAAAAGCTTCCTTGATTATAAAGTTAGCCTTGCGAAAAAAGAAACTTCAACCCCCAAACATGTCTAAACTGATTCACTACTTTTGGGCTAAAGGGAGGACACACCAAATAATGGCGGTCAAAAACCATGAGTCAAGCTAACCAGTGGAAAAACATCCATTATTATATAGTACAATTATTGCATATTTTCATTTAATAATGATATACAACGTTCATATTGGTATTCAAGTAAAATGACCTACAGTGGATATAAAAAGTGTACACACCTCTTTTAAAAGTGCCAGGTTTTTATGCTGTTAAAAATGAGACCACAAAAAATAATTCCTAAACCTTTCCCACCTTTAATGTGATCCATAACCTGTACAATTAAACTAAAAAACAAAGTTGGTAGCGAAAAAAATATTAAAAAACAATGCACAAGTGTGCACAAACAAAAAAAAGCATTCGGTCTTCTTGGGTAAACTCCTGACGTGAATTAAAGTGACTCTAATTAACCGCAAATGAAGTTCAGCTGTCCAAGCAGGATCTCCCCGACATTCACTTGGTTGCATGCTGCAACAAAAGCCATGGTTCGCAGAGCACTTACACGGGATCAAATTGCTCTCATAGTTAAAAGGGTACAAAAACATTTCCACAACATTGGATATACCATGGAACACGTTGAAGACAGTCATCAAAAAGTGGAGAAAATGTGGGATGACGGTGACGTTGGCAAGACCTGGACGTCCATCCAACATTGATGAAAAGACTAGACGAAAAGTGGTCAGGGAGGCTGCCAACAACTGGGACTTTAGTAAAGGTTGAAAGAAATTATGAACAGCTCTAAATACCAGTAACTTTTGGACCAAAATCTTCAGGCATCTGCTAGAAAGCTGAAGATGAGGAGTTTCACCTTTCAACATGATAATGATCCCAAACATCCAGATCAACAATCTTCAATATTCAGAAGGAAAATTTAAAGTTTTGAAATGGCCAAGCCAGAGCTAAGACCTAAATCCAATAGACAATCTGTGGGGTGATCTGAAGAGGGCTGTGCAGAAGAGACGCAATCTGACCGATTTGGAACTAACCCTTCTGCACGGAAGAAGTCAAGGTGTGCCATGCTGATGCCCAAAAAGACTGAATTAAATTAAAAGGTGCTTCAACAAAGTATTAGTTCAAGGGTGTGCACACTTATGCAGCCAGCTTATTGTATGTTTACTTTTATATTTTTTCCCTACCAAATTTCTTTGTTTTCCAATTGAATTGTAAGGGTTACAATATTGAAAAAGTATTGAAATTATTTTTTTTTGTGGCTTCGTTTTTTACAGCACAAAAACCTGGCATTTTAACAGGGGTGTCAGAAGTCAAAAGTTTGGACACACCTTCTCATTCAATGTTTTTTCTGTTTTATTTTCTATTCATAAACTAAATGATGAACACATGGGATTAATAATAAAAATTTAAAAAAATATATATATATGTTCTTGTCATAATGTGCAGTAGAACCATAGTGGAACAGAATCACTAACTGTGGACCAACCCGACCATCACAAGTGATGATCAAAACACATTAAGAAGGAGAGAAACTCCACTAATGAACTCTTGGTGAAGCACTCTTGTTAATTAAACACAATTCCAGGTCGAGACCTCATAAATCTGAGTGAAAAAATGGCAAGTGTGTGCAAAGCTGTTATCAGAGCAACAGGTGAAGCTTTCAATATAAATCTAGAATGTAGCCGATAATAAAAAAACAAAGGAAATCGTTGAATGAGAAGGTGTGTCCAAACTTACGATGGGTAGAGTACATGATTTAAATAGCATTTCAGAAAGTGCAATGAAAAGAAAAATGAAATATCCATTCACATCAACCTACCCTTATTTTTAACCTGCAGGAGTATTAGTATTTGCTCCCTCTTTATTATCTCACGTTCTCCCATTATGAACGTACAGTTATACAGGCCGGCATCTGTAGTCTTCACATTTAACAGAGTAATGTTTACTGTATTCAGACTTGGCGGTCCAGAGATTTTGATGCGTCCCTCATAATTTGGATAATTTTTGACTTCACCCTCACGAACATAAACCATTGACTCCCTGTCTTCAGGTTCAGCACGTTCTCGGGTCAGAAGAAAACAATTCGGTTGAAGCTTTGACTGACAGTAGAAATTCACTGATTCTTCTTGGATGCCGTTGACATACAGAATACATTCATAGGCTAAAAAAAAAAATACAAAGAAAATATTTTAATGTGAATATCACTTAAGAAAGAATGTAACCTATAGAGAAACACTGACATTAAAAGGTACAGTTTAACAATGACATTTAAAAAATACTGTTTCAAACATTTGCTTTTTTCCAAACCCAAGTCATTTACACTGACAGAATGTTGCTGTTTAGCAATCATTAAAACCAAACTTGCTCACGTGGTTTCTGTGGGGAACACTCATCTATGAGCGTACAAAGAAAAGGCATAAACAAGTTCATGCTTTCATCTAGGCTGCATACTTTGTAAGCCTGCAACTGACTCTCACTCGAGGCTTTAGAAGTGCTGCAAACCACCAGAAGACATGGTTTGTAGAAGACAAGAAGCTTAACATTTGGCCCAGGTCAACAAAAAGCTCATAGAAGATAATGCTACAAGTTAGTGACAAGAATGTAATAAGCAACTGCCAGCAGACCCATTTCTGAGCCCGGCTCCCGTTTGCATCTGGTGTCATGTAGTTTGCCCCATGCAACATGGAGGTCTATGAGGCTTTCCTTACTTTCTGGCTACACTAGCTACATTTGTAACAAAATTTCAGAGATTTGGGACGTAGTCTAAAACCATACTATACAATTATCAGCCACACCAGAACCACTGACTGATAACTGAAGAACACTGATATGTTGGGACAATGGCACCTGTCAAGAGATGGGATAGATTTGACTGCAAATAAAGTTATTGAAGTTGAACTGTGACTTTGACAAGGGCCAAACTGTGATGCCTTGAAGTGCATCTCCAAAACAGCAGATCTTGTGGGGTCTTCTGGGTACGTAGGGATCAGTACCTACCAAAAGTGGTCAAAGGAAGAACTGGTGATCCACCTTCAGGGTCATAGGCACCCAGGGCTCAGTGATGCAAGTCGGGAGTGAAGGCCACCCAGTGTGGTCCAGTCACACAGTTATAGCACAAATGGCTAAAAACATCAATACTGGTTATGTAAGAAAGCTTTGCTGCTTTCCTACAGGTTTGCTGCATACAGGGCTGTGTAGCAATAGAACCGTTCCTTTCCGAAAGCACCAACAATGAGCATCAGAACTGGGTCATAATGTAATAGTATGATGGATCTTTTTCTTTTACAGCAGGGTACGGCTGCGTATGTGTGCTGCTTACCTGTGTGGAGGAAGTGCGATGCCACAGGCATCAATCTGCTGGGAAACATTGTGACCTGACATTCTGCAACCTAAACATTATTGCAGACCAAGTCTGCTCCCTCATAGACAGTGCTCCCTAATGGCTGAGGCCTCTTTCAGGTTTTAATGTTATGACTGACGTGTCTATAATAAATTCACTAAACCAGTAGCCCAGCAAAACACAACTTGTGTAGAACTACAGTGTATCTAGCGTCTACCAGCCACCACACAAATGTTTGAGTTTTTTCTCTCTTTTTTGACCCTAGTGATGTGAACTAAAATTAAACAGGTGTGAGCTGTAGCAAAGCAGTCCCTGGGCCAAACCAACACATGAAATGACACCCAAACTCAATTGAAATAAATGTTTACCACTAAGAATAATAAAATACAAACACAGATTATTCACTATTATATTTCAGAATAGATAAAAGTATCATTTGGAAACAACCTTGACAATTTTGAGTGAAAAACAATTAAGCAAACATATGCAGATATAAGTAGATCACTGCACATCTGTATCAGTCAAACAGGACGCATGACCTAGAATGCACTGGCAGTTTGGGGTGGCACATCATGCAGCACTTTCAATGCCAGCACTGATCATGTACTGGATTAAAATTTGTTTGCAGTTAGAGACATGAAAGCACAATACCAGTCTATGTAAAAGTGACGCTTGGTGAAAGAGCTGTAACGTACCCTTCGTTTGTTCCAGTAAAATCCAAATAAGAAGGCAGTAGGCTCTCATGGTGCCCAGAGACGTCAAAAAAAGACAAAACCAAACCAACGCAGCCGGCAGTTCAGAAACTTCACTGTGGCTAAGAAAGTGGGCTGTACTTCTTCTTAACTGAAGTTACACCACACAGCACAGGAAGTAAAAACCTAAAGATTTAAGAAGCCACTGAGAAATGTTCACATAACCAAATGAAACACAAGCAATACATTGTAGTCTCTTTATTATGTACTTTATTATAAATTTGTGAGAAATAAAAAAATATGTAACTTTGCTTGCTGGTGCCCCCTACTGTCCATATGTTCACATTGGCCTATTCACCCCTGCAAATTTAAAGGTCCCAAACATGAAATGTTTGGCGCAGACATACAAAAGTTTCAGAAAAAATAAAATGAACCCTCTGGTTTTTCAGAGGCTCGCATGAAGAAAGTGCAATGCTTCACTTGTTTATAAGCCATGACGTCTCTACAGGAAAAAGTGCCCTCTCACACGATCGCAGACAGTCGGTGGAGCAAATTTTTTAGGGGAGAAGGTGCGAAATTCTCTGGGCAGGCAAAGCATGAGAAAGGAGAGGCAACCTTTCCATGTATGACGACATACGGAGCAAAATTCCAGATCTGGCCTCCGAGCTGTCCTTCTCTCAGCGGCGGAGCAGGATGACCAAAGCACTCTTTACACCCATCGCCATTTCTAGCCACTGCAGGACCACAGGCAGGCTAGGGGAACTCGTATTAATGTTAAAAAAAAAATCTGACAAGGTGAAATTTTCATGTAATGGGACCTTTACGTTTCCAATGACCACATTTTTTGAATGATTGACATTTTCCTCTTTCTAACAAAGTTGATACAAATAAATAAAACATCTGGTTTTAAAACTCCTATGTCAGATCATTTCAAAATTTGGCAAAACACTGAACTGGAGTCAGAATGAATGCAAGGGGGACAAACAGACCAAATACCGTATTAGTCTTTGAATCTTTGGATGACAAAGGCCAACTAAACGTGACAACTCAAATGATTAAACGAGTCATTCAGTCTGTTTTCATTAGGTTGGCAAGTGCATCAACAGTGTATTGACAAGTCAGAATAACTGACCAGTGATTGTGCAGCACAATATCAATTTGGATCCAATAATTAGTGAAGCAATTTCCTCTGGGATCAATAACGTTTTATGAATCTGACTTCCGATTCCGATTCTGAATAAAGCTTGTGGGGCTCCAAGTGGGCAGTGAGTGGGGAGGGGAGTCCCCCTATCATAGACACCACCACAAAATAACCCAAACCTCCTGTACTACAAGCAATGTGTAAGATAATCTAAAATTCACATAAACTTTATTCAGAGTCTACATTCAATTTTGGAAGTGAACATAGCAATATTTGGGAAATGATGGAGTTAACATTTTTGTAACGATATTTATTAAATAAGTTGCAACATTCATATGTGAATGTGTGTATGAAGTGCAGTCACAGGTACAGAATGTATACACATTTCATGATTTTAAAATACAGTGTAATAAAGTATAACTGTTCTCACAGTCCAACCACACAAACCTTCCGGGTTCCTGTACTTACCACTGTACTCATGTGGGCTAACTGCACTGGTAAAACCTAACATTATGCAAACTATTCGTCAGTAATGGTTTATGCAGCCTAGATCAGGGGTGTAAGACAGTATACGTTACACAAACAAGAACAAGAATACAGATACGGCTGAAATCTCACAGTTATAAGAAACTAAACAGTTTTACCAATATTACCAATATAGATAATACTGTCATGTGATTAGAGTGTACACAAAGGAAGGAAAAAGGAAGAAAACGTACAAGAAATAAAACAAAACAAGAACAAAAACAAGTGACTTTTAGATTAATGAAGTTGCAACTGTACTTTGCAAACCAACCCAGTTAGTCAGCAGATGGAGCGGTTTGTGCTTCTTGTACAATATTGTTTTACCAGCTAATAACTCCAGTAGGCATCTATAGAACCGGCTGATTTTCACTAACTACCTGTTTTGTTGTACCCCTAGTCCATTAATTTTTGTCCAGTGTAAATTTGACTATGAAGAGGACATGGGGTTCATCGTCACAGTGCTGTTTTATGGTACATCGGTAGGTGTCTATAAACACTGATGCTGAAATGCAGAGGCCATATACTGTCTTATGTTCACTCATTTTTAATTGAATTTAATTTTTGTATCGTTTAATACTACGATTCATGAAAGGGAGGTGAAAATCATCTTTAAAAATCCATTAAAAATCAGGGCAAAAAGGAGTTCAGTATCAGTGTCCTATCTGTGCCCTTTCAATGGCTATAATCCCTATGCAGGAGGTTTTCTCGAGACTTTGAACATGAAATAACAGCACAAAGTTGCATTCATTTCTTTCATGTAGGTTTGGCGGGTCTGTTTTTTTGCCAGTGTGATAAAGAGCCAGGGCAGCTGACGACCAACCCCATGCTCTCCTATTTGCCTGATTAACAGACAGTTACTGTACATCTAAATAAAGACATGCTCCGAAATCCTGTTAAAAAATAAGTCATTAAATTTGGTGATGACCTAAAATACAGAAGTGGGCGTCTCCTTGGAAATAAACTCAAAAGAGGTTAGTTAAAGGACTGCTCTAAAGTAAATAAGAACAGGGGCCATCACCAAACTTGCTACAAGTTTGGGGACGTTAAAATCCAACAGCCATAAAAGGCTGTGAGGGCCCCTATGTATGGATTTAAAGAGAGGAAAATATGACTTGCCTCAGCCTGTACAGGGCACCAGTGAGACTCAACCTCAGCCGGTCCCATGGCATTGCTACAGGGAGAAGAGAAATCCTCAGTTTAGCACAACAAACACAGTAACCTGGAGGCACTATTCTCTTTTAAATTACACCCATTTTTCATAACAGCCAAGCAAGACACCCATAAATGTAAGAGAGGGAATATAACATTGGTCGCCATAAGGTTTAGGAAAAATGACATTTCCTCTTCTTCAGAAACCAGAGGCTGTTACCATACAACATTACTTATGTTGAGCCATCTAGATTCCTTTATACCTTCCATGAAATCCGGTTTTCCCCCCTTTAAGTACTTTTTTTCAACAGGAAACAAGACAATAGCAAATGTAGATGCCTATGTGAATGTAGCTGTATTGCATATATTACACAACTGTACACATCACAGTAACCGAGCATTCAGTTTGCGTACAAACCTTCGTGAAGAGGTCCTTTCCTCTGTCATGAAGAGACAGTCTTATGTTTTCAACACAGTTTATTACAGTTTGCATAATACAGACAATGTTTACATGACCTACTTTTATGTTTTCATAGGCAGATGAAAGTAAGCAGGCATAAAAAGGAAAACAGTAGCAAACTGAAGCCCTCACCAAGCATAGCTGGGGACATGAAGTCCAACAGCACCTAAAAGGTGCTGTGAAGGCTTCGCTCATTTAGTACAGTAGTATGGTTCACAGAAACTTGCCTTGATTAAAGGTGCTGTACTGTTCACGTAACTCCAGCCGCTTCAAATTATTACGAACCATATTTACTAAACTTCACTTCTAAAAACCTAAACGGAACATAGGGGAAGGAAAAAAGCCACACTGTATGATCGGCAACATCTCACAGGTCCAAATAAAACGTTAAGCAAAACTGAAAGTCCCATGCGTAAATCAACAGTTTTTTTTTCCTTTTCGTCGTTAGGCATGTTGAATTAAAATTACGCTTAAGGATGGCTTTTTTTTTCTTTTTCTTTTTTTAGAACACCAGTAGATGATAAAATGCTTGAATCGCCAAACCTATTGAAGACTGGTGAAGGATCTTCAATATCTTCCTCCTTGGGACATTACAGGGGGTCTCATGGCCATGGGCGGCCGCGGTGGTGCTCCCTGGTAAGGAGGAACCATTGGCGGGCCTTGCCCGTATGCTGGCATCCCCCCTGGCACAAAGCCAGGCACTGCTTGGGGTGGAGCCCCAAATGGCCCTGAGGGGGAAAAAAAAGCACAAATGACCTCACTCTGTCCTGTAGTCAGTCTGCTACTGTTTTCAAGGTCTGCAACAACATTATTTCTAGGGATGCTGTTGGGCAATGTGAGATATAATTCCAGTGATGGGGATCAAAGTATACATTGTGTGCACTGCCAAAACTGAGGTTAACTGGGTTAAAATATAAAAAGTCTATTCTGTGTTAAAGTATTTACAGACTGGTCCGCAGCAGTTACTGGAATGACTGATTGTCTGGTTTCAGTACTCAGATCAAAGAGGCTAAAACAGAACCCAAGTCAATACACTGTCACTGAAATGGTCGCTAGCTGAGGAATAGCTAGGAAAATGATTGCTAGCTAAGAGCTCATTAAATGGTACTGTAAGACTGAATGAATGCCAAGAGGACCACTTCAGAGATTCCTTTTAAAAACGGTCACAGTGAGATTCTGTTTGTATATGTGAGTTTGAAGGGGCTGAGTAAATATCAGACCACCAGAGACTCTCGGGAGCAGAGTACTCTTTCTCTTTAATACTTATTCTGAGGGAAAACACAGTCTGACATTAAGAATTAGCCAAACATTTTCTTCACACTTGATTAATAACAAATTGATGCGAGCAACTGTTGCAGTCCTGGTGTTTTCCTCACCCCCAATACTCCTATGCAGGACAGAGGTAGTTCAGCATAAGAATGTTGAAATACTGCACAGAAAAGAGAAAATAATTGTACCGTGCATTGGATGCCTGACTCCTGGCTGCTGTGAAGCAATGCCCTGCTGAGGGGGCATCACACCCCCCATTGGCCCAACTGGGGGGGCACTGATGTGGGCCTGTCCTGTGCTGGGAATCTTACAATGATATCGTGGCAGCTGAGCACGCAGTTCCTCCTAAACACACACGCACATACACAAAAGACAGAAGTATGTTGAACATAACAAAGAACATACGCCTTGCTGTGTATTTACTCTGGGTTGTAAAGAATGCACTGCAGTACAGAACAGGGCTACAAATAACTGAGCTACAATTTTCAATATATTAAAAAAATTAGGGAATACATGTTGTTACATGGTAAAATACTGGCCAACATCGTTCAATTTGATCATTTGATTCATCAAATATATTAATTATTTTTTGGCTCCTCTGTATATTGCAGCCTTGTCTGATATTAGTACTGGAACTTATCATACAGCCCTACTGGAAAGCATGCAACTAAAACTGATTCCAGCATTCAGAGCCAATAAAAATGCAGCAATAAGCCAATATAAAGGCATTCTGACCTCATTACTTACTTTAGAAGGACAGAGCTTTACATCTGGACACTTACCAGAGAGATATCCTCATCAGGGTGGATCAACTTACTGGTTGCACTGGTAGTGGTGAGGGTGGCAGGCTTACTTGTGACTGGGATGGCGGGTTTGGTCACAGTGCTGCCTGCAGTGGCAGAGGGGGCAATGGGCTGGCTGTAGGCTGGGAATGTGGCTTTTGGAGCAGCAGAGGAAGCCGTGACTGGGCCTGCTGCTGCTCCAGACCCACCCTGCTGAGCCTAAACACAGAGGAGAGCTCAAATGAGTCTTACAAACCTGAGAGTTAAGGAAAGATACAAAATACAGTAATTTTACTATAGTAGGGCCCATATTGTACAGTTTTCTTGTATTTTAATTCAATGTTATTTAATCCTTTAACCACTTTACTATGGAATTAATCCCCTTTTCCTGTTTTCGCAATTCTAGAACATATTTAATCATTTACCTTTTTCCAGTTTGTGTCATAATTTATACGCAACATGGATACACAGTCAGGTTCTGATACGTTACTGGCTAAAGGTGTCGGCATTAAGTAATACTATGCATAAAACAGACATGCCCAGAAGCCTCATTTTCCCCTAAAACAGTAAGATAACATTCCATTTTGTGATATGAGCCCTTTTAAAACTGCTCAATGAGCCCAAACAACTCAACCAAAGCAGAGCCCCCATGATGTACACCCCTGTTAATTAAATATAAAGATTCATGGAGAATCACCATAATGATGGGTTTTGGCATCAGCTAACAGCAAAAAAGAAAATGAGATTTTACTCAAGAGCTGAACAATTCATTTGAGTCTACTAAAGTGGGAGAAAAAAAATCAATACTGTGGTTATTTGAATACCTGTGATGTACAGCCTACAGCAAACAAAGCAAAAATAATTATACGTTATCCAGCAAAATAATAATTACGAAGCAAAAATAATAATACAGTAAATAATAAGCAACTTCACAAAAATACAAGCCTCGACAAGAACTGGCAAGGATGCTTCTCACTTATGACTACCATAAGCGAACAGGCATTTTTACCAAGGAGCATTTGCATCAGGCCGATGCAATGCTGGGACTCATTCAAATGGAATGATTAAGTGTAAGAACTGCAGGTTTGCTTTTTTTTTTTTGACATTGCCTCTAGAATTCAAAAGCACCAGCTGAGCAGTTTTGCTGCATGCCATGAATAGTTTTGCACAGGGATGTCCCGACCAAATGGAGCCGATTCAGGCATGTAATGCATGTAACAGGCATTTAAAACTTCTTCCCAACACTCCATTTACTGTGCCAGAGAATTCCCATATATATATATATTGACCTTCTTTTATTTTTCTTTTGTTTTACTGTTTGCACTAAAATATGCAATAATACAAAATCATGTTCTGATCATTACAAGACAGTCATATTCGATTTTACACTACAAAATGTTCATTTATGTAAACAGTAGGCCAAAAACTCAGCAGTCAAGAGCGTAGCATTAATTGTCAGCATATTGTACCGATATGGCGTGGCTGTATTAACTTCAATAAACAGAAATATCAGACTGTACTCTGTATTGGCTTGTACCCAACAGTAATAAAGTGCTAGAATTAGGGGAGAAAAAAATTGATCGAGACATCCCAAGATATTTAAAGGTCTAGTTTCACTAGGTCAGCAGGCTGCTGCGTACTTGCGACAGCGGTTTAGAGGGTGCTGACAAAGTGTCCACACTGGAAGTGGCTGAGCTTGTGCTGGGAGCTTGAGTCCCCATCTGCAGCATGGAGAGAGAGAGAGAGAGCAAAGAGCAAAATCCCTCAAAACACAATTGTGTCACAAACACTGCAGAGACACCAATGTCTACAAACTGTAATGTAGGTTTACATGTAGGTGGGGAAAGTGACAAATGTGGACAAACTGGTAAAAATCCAATTTATCTTAACAACTGTCTGGTTAAGGTTAATTAATCAAACACCAAAACAGTGGTTTCCCTGTCTTGGAGAACCATTTGCCCTGAATGTTGTATAGTATTCACTGCTATTACAGGCCTAAACCTACATAAGTTAATTATTAAGTCATTTTTAGGCTGAGTATGTTACAAAAATGTGCACTGAGTATGTTACATTGACAAAAGGACACCCACTTTATCACTTTATCGAGAATCCTTTATCCCTACAATATTTTCTGTGCCGCATTTGGCAATTGTAATTAAGGCACTTACATTCAAACGGGCATTTTAAGCTGCTGAACCATAGCACATATTAAATTCTGCGTATAAAATGGCAATCATGCATTGAAAGAACCATATTTAAGTTTGCAGATGTTGTATTAAATAATTTCACTTGCATTACATTATTTAATTGACGAATCATACAACTAGGGGTGCCAGCTGCATACTGGTACATTTCTCAGTTATTTTTTTTTTTTTATTTCTGGAGTTTACTTTGTTCCGCAAACAGAACTATGTGGCTAAAGTTGACAAAGTCAACAGTCACCCACATTATTTCTATGGAAATATCTCGAAACTTCTATCAAACTGCAGCTTTAACAAAACTTTGCAGCTGCAGCGAGTCATTTCACAAAAGGGCTGTACTTACAAAGCATCACAAGTAGGCCTGGAATCAGTTTCTACAGCATTTATGAAGATCATGAGCACAAACACTGATAAGAACTCATGTTCCTCTGGCGGTTTCTAAATATAGACCTTGTTGTCTAACAAGGCCGCCCACAGATGACTTTAAAATGCTCTTTTAAAGAAGAGCAGGGTGAGAGTTGTATTTAATCATTTGGGTGAATGTCTCCTCGCTCGAGTGCTTTTTTTCACCAAAGTGTTTCGTTAAAATGGAAGTGGAGAATTGTGCTTGTTCTTGTGCAACAATAAATAAAGCACAATACAGTACCTGCCCTGCACTGGGGAATAAGGGCTTGGTGACTGCAGGCTGTGGAGCAGCTGCAGTGGCTGCAGGGGTGGCTGCCCTGGCCATCATGCTGGGGGCTGCGGAGGCTGGTGCTTGGGGTACATGGTTCATACCTGGACGATGTCCCATTGGAGGAGGCATGCCTATTAAGATGCAAAAAAAAAAAAAAAAAAAGCATTTCCCACAATGATCAATCTTTTTAAATGACACTAACAGGAGTCTAACACTAACAGTCTAACATGGTATATAAACAATGTTCAGTTTTCTCTTCTACTCATGTATGGAAAGTAATGTGCAGAAACTGTCCTTTTTAGCCTCTGTGTTTTTGCAATTTCATTAAAACTAATCTGTTGATTCATCCTATGTTTTATTATATGGGTTGAATAAAGTTTGGAAATCAGTCATTTAAAAACTGATAACTGGTTTTGGAACACAAATTCACATAGATATAAGTAGATTGTAACAAAAAAAATTCGTATATTGGCTCTGTTAATACAATCCATAAGTAAAAGGCTACTGTACCTGGTGGAATCCCAGGCATCATCGGAGGCATTCCCGGCCCAGGTGGCATCATCCCACCCATTGGCATCATACTGTTTTTGAAGAGAATCAAAAAACATTACTGATCACAGAGGAAAATGCTTATTGTTAAGACTGCTCAGACACAGACAAAAACAAGAACGGTATAAAATAGAATTTAAAAATGCTTTAAAACAATCATGCATCACCAGAATAGGGAAAAAGGAAACAACAATAGGGCTCATTTTGGGCACACTTGATAACATTTGTATTCACTACTCCTTACCCTGGTGGCATTCCTGGCATGACTGGGGGCATCCCTGGCATCATGGGAGGGACACCAGGCATCATTGGAGGCATTCCTGATCATGTACAAAAAAAATACTTCAGTGGTCTTACAGTGGTCCCTTATTGTGAGAACAGTGAGACATTCTTTCTCTGTGTTTAAGCCCTTCACAAAGACAAGCAGGTGGCTGCCACCAACAGGTGGCTCCCGGGGAGCAGTGTGTGGGGATGGCATTTAGCTCAGAGGTAACTCGGTTGAAGTTCTGGGATTCAAACCCACAACCATTTGCAGTGGCAAACCCCTAACCACATGAGCTGCCCCAGTGCTGGGTCACTGTCCCTTTTTAAAATGTCATTGGCAGTGCAGCTTTTATTCTGCTCTTTAAGAAACAGCCATGCTCAAACAGCTGCTATAATGCTGATCGAATCCCAGAGTAGCTCACCTGAGTAGCTTCCAGGGGGCATCCCCGGCCCTGGCACCGGAGCCATCCCAGGCTGGGTCATGGGGGCGTACGCAGCCTGGGGCTGAGCTGCTGGCTGCTGGAAAGAGGGTCCTGCCTCTTCATCATCCTCATCTTCATCTGAGTCATCCTGGTTCTGTTTCTTTTTCTGGTTTTCTGTAATAGATGAGCAGAAAAGCAGCGATTAGGACAGAAAAAAGCACAGAAAGCAAAAAAAAAATGAAAACCCACAAAAACGTAAGAGAGCATGGATTGTGAGGGAGTCTCTGTAGTGCAATTAATTAGTGCATTCGACTGTTAACCGGAAGGTTGGTGGTTCGAGCCCACTAGGAGACGTGGCTGCTGTTATTCTGGTCTAGTAGTTAGGAATTTGCCCCTGCAATCCCAGGACTGCTAGTGGCACCACTGGGGTACCCTTAACCAAGGTACTGTCCCGACACACTGCTCCCCAGGCACCTCCAGTTGGTAGCAGTCCACTGTTTCACTTGGTGAATAAGTTAAATGCAAAGAATTTTACACTGTGTGCCGTGGTGTCTTCCTGTGTGACTATAAGGGACCACTTTAATACCACTAAAGTATTTTATTATTTTTTTCTACAGGAAATGCCTCCAATGATGCCTGGTGTCCCTCACATGATGCCTGGGATGCCCCCAGCCTTGGGGGCATCCCAGGAATGCCCCCCGGAATGCCACCAGGGTAAGAACAGTAGCCAAAGTTTATGCCCGGATTCTCCAATATTGTTGCATAACCATTTTTGAAGCATTTTTGTATTTTCACTTCACTATACTATATTTTGCTGTCTTGTGTTCCATGTATGACTATAAGGGGCCACTTTACTTTACCTTGGGTTTTCTGTTCCAGAACACGTCTCCTTTCTTCCATGTCTTTCTCCGGAATTCCCTCCATTCCATAAATTTCCAGTTCAATGTCTGTTCTCCCAGGTATCGCATTGGGGACACCATCTATAGTCTCTTTATGAACCTGAAGGAGCAAAAAAGGAATGTTTTATACTAGCTGTATTATACCTCTCGCTCTGTCACTTTTCTCTCTCTATGTGTCTCTGACTGTTTCTCTCTCCTCTTACCTGCATGCAGTGGATGGCCAGTCCTGGACCAGTGTAGAGCTTCTTATGACAGATGTGACATTTGAAATGTTTGGCTTTCTGGTGCTGAATGAGGATTTTTTCATCGTCGAAGTCTCGATTGCAGTACCTGTTTACAGTTTTAAGGACGTATTATCTTGACAACAGACACTTTGAACCGATTTCTTTTACACATTACACTACATATATGCACTACAGTAATAAAACGTGGTTATTGGATGCATTTCAGAGCTATTATCCTCTCAGTAAATAACACTGACAGTAAAAAATAGCGGCAGTGAGCTAATGTTTGTTAGCATTCCGGCTAACATGACAAAACAAAAACTTTAAAACTAAAAATAAACACAAGACGGTGGCTGATTTAGGAAAGGATACCAACACCACGGCTTCATCTGCTTCTTCTTTTTCCTTCCCATGATTTAAATCTGTGTTTATTAGTGTATCAGTGAAGAGAGATGCAGATCCGGAGAGATAAAGACAGCTAGCATAACAATACAAAATGGCGGAGTGAGTGAGAGAGAGAGAGAGAGAGAGAGAGAGAGAGAGAGAGAGAGAGAGAGAGAGAGAGAGAGAGAGAGAGAG
>JBBPDB010000028.1:2507764-2522346 GCA_037974465.1 Brachypetersius altus | reverse complement strand
AACAGGGACGGTGTAGAGTGCCCTCTGGTGGACAAACTATACAACGCCAACACTAATGACATGGTTGAAGGGTGTTTTGTCCGTTTTTATTTTATTTTTGAAATATTCATTTATCAGCCTTTATAAATGCCGATACCGATAGTCTGGAAAATGACTAATATCGGCCGATAAATCGGTCGGGCTCTAATATTGAACATTAATATTGTATAATAATGTTTTAACAATAACGGAGACAATTAACAGCAGCATTAGAATAAACGATTCATCAGAAAAAGCACAGCCAGTGTGAAAAAAGGAGCCGATCACATGATTTTCGCCTCTTTACCCACCTGTCAGTCTCACACCGGCTTCAGGAAGAGGCTCCGCCCACATTCAGTGGATTTCACCTGCAGAGTTTAGAGAAGAAGAGTCAACACACATTCATATACAAATACTGTTCTGTATCCAAACCCATTCATACATTCATTCATTCTCTGGGACCTTTTAATCCTTACCAGGATCGTAGGGTCCAAAGGGCAAACATACACACACACACACACACACACACACACACACACACACACACACACACACACACACACACAGGACCCAGATTCAAACCCCCAACCCTGGAGTTGTGAGCCAAGAGTAAATGAGAAAATTCCTTTTGCAGAAAAGGATAAAAGCTCTTGCTGCTGTTAGCACGGCTGACTAAGGTTTGGCCTTGCCAGTGGGACGATTATGTTCACTCAGTAAGTGCTGAAGTTTTAAAGCGGTTTATTTTCAGCACACAGAGCCGCCTGCCTACACACATCATCCAGAGCTGCACGAACTCTGAGCACACAGCCCCCTCATTAACAACACAACAAACAGCTCCATCAAGGTCTTTTACAGTGTTGTAAAGGAATATTCAAGAAAAAAGGCAGCGGCAGAAAGGAACAGAAAAAAGACTAAACCACTTCAGTCCTGAAGCCAACATAACCTAAAATGCACTTAATGCCTCTCATACAAAATAAATAGCATTTAAAACCCTGAATATGTTTTTTTTTACTTAAACAGTGCCTCATTATTGTGTTCTGACATATAAGTAGACCTCACGTCTGTGTGTGATTCTAATTCCTCTATTAGGCTTATTGTTAACTTAGCATCAAGCTAACAGCGGTTTATGCTTATATTTGATGAGCGGTCCATAAAACCCAGACATTTCAAGTATGTAGCAGTCAAATAAGATTTTATTTTGTACACTGTACATCTATAGGAACATATTTAGTAAAGCTAGCAGCCTGTTCTAGAGAGCAGAATGAAGTCCAGTCACTGAGAATATAAAGTGCAGGCCAATTAAAATGAGCTACAGAGTTACATTATACACTTTACAGAGATGACGGGTGGTTATCACAGTAGCTGGGCATGGTGCGGCATACAGTTGTGGACAGTTATTAGCAGTTACTGATTGCGTAATTAAATAGGATTGGATTTAATTACTAAATAATTCATTTTAGTTACTAAAGAATTGGTTTTAATTACAAAATAATTTATTTTTGTTACTGAACTTTTCATAGTATTTACTGAATTATTCATTTGAGCAACTGGATAATTTTTAGTACTTCATTGGATGGATAACTGGCTAATAATCCTTTAAGGGGTTTAAACAGATTGCCATTTTCTTGGCAACATTAACAGATTTTTCAAGTCCTAAATTTAAGTCCTTGTCACAGCTGCGTATTCGGTGCTTAGGGGAGAACATGAGGCGTCCTGGTGGGGGCAGACGTCTCCACAGCCAGACACTAATGACATCTGTTTCACATGACTGATATCATTAAGGGAATCTATGAAAAGGGGGTGGGGGGAGAGTAATGACCTAATTAGGCAAGTGCACATGTTTTTGTGTGGCATTCCAGCTGAATCTGCAGGTCCCTCACACCTGCTTACATCGTTCAGCAATACTGACAGGTAAACTGCAGGCCTAAATCATCACTCTTAACAAACCATGCTGTATTTTGCGGATTCAATCAAGCTTTTGTTGCTTTATAGCAACAGGTCATAATGTGTCAGAAACCTTTGTCAGCTGATTTTTCTTTGTGGCTCCACAGAGGTGCAGTGTGTAGCACGGTTTCCTCACACCTCCAGAGTTTGGGGTTTGAATCTGGGTCCTGGTCTTGTGTGTGTGTTTGCATGTTCTCCACGTGGTGGTGTGGTTTTTCTCCAGGGTCTCCGGGTTTCTCCCACAGTCTAAAGACGTGCATCAGATAAGTTGGGGATTCTAAATTGACCGTAGGGGTGGGTGTGTGTGTGTGTGTGTGTGTGTGTGTCCTGTGGTGGGCCGGCCCAGGGTAAGTCCCTGCCTTACGCCCATAGACCCTGGGATAGGCTCCGGGTACCCTAGACCTTAATAAGGATAAAGCAGTTATAGAAAATTAATGAGTTGTTCTTTGTACTTTAAAGCAGGAAAACACAATATCAGACCATCTCTTACTCGATTACTGTGCTTAGGACTTAACATTACTAACCACTTTGTCAGGCATCATATTTGAATCAATGTGAGAATGTTTGCATCACTTAGCATGTGAAAAAAGTTCATTTACTCAACACTGTTTTCCAATAGGGGGCTTCCCGAGTGCCAAACCTGTTAATGAAAGCATGAGTGCGATGACAAGAGCTCTGCTGTAACATTCTCTGTTTTGTAGCTTTTTGTAATGTTCTGTCTTCCTCCTGTTTTCTTGTTGTTGTTGTTGTTGATAATCTTCACGAAATCGTTCTTTTCCCCTTCATTTCTGCAGTGCTCCTGATCTTGTTATCTCTTAGACCATCTTGTGTTTTTGTGAACCCAGACCCCTTATTTTTGTTTGTGTTTTTGTTACTTGTTTTTGGCATCTCATGATTACATCCTGCCTGCCTCGAACCTCAAACATTACCACTGCAATTTCTCCAATATGTGCTTTTCCTTGAGGTCATCAAAATACAATATGAATAATGTGATCATGAATTCTTGTTCTCTCTCTTGCTCTCTCTTTACTCTTACTCTCGCGCTCTCTCTGTCTCTCTCCCTCCTCACCTCCATTGGGTAAATGATGGTCTGAGCAGTGGCTCCGGCGAGTGATCCGGCAATAAACCGTTCCTGCACCCTCAGTGTGCCGCTGTCCTTACAACCACGAATCAGCCACTTTATCTGCACACATGAAAACAGGAGAGTCAATCAGATCAAGGTGGGAAGACACATAAAAATGTACAGTTCAATCAATCTTATCCGGGCTCCATGTCACATCCGGGCCTCCACGGATGTATCTCAATCACGTTGGACTGGGTTCCGGGGCAACCCAGGTGTAGAGGCTTGTGGCTCAGCATATGAGTCTCTGGGTTGCTAGGCACCTGATTACAGGCACACCTGTCTGTAAGTGTTCCTGAGTTTAGAGTAGTTTCAATCTTGTGATTGGTTGTTTGTGTCGAGCCCCTTGGCGTGACACAGCATAAGAGCCAGCTGATTCGGAGAGAGGGAGAATGGTCACCACAATTCCGATCCTGGAGTCTGCTCTCTCTCTGTGTCTCCCCTCTGTCTCTACAGAACAAAGGCGGTGAGAAGGCTCTCACCTCAATCTGCCTTAGTACCTTAGTACTTAGTACCTTAGTACTGGGAGTGGTTGGACTTCTGTGATTTAGACCTGTGTTGTGAAGGACTTGTTTCTTTTGGAGCTCCTGGAGCTCATTCTGCATCATTTCATCAAAGTTCGTTTTGTTCTGAAATTCTCTCCCGCAGTTGCGTCCTCGTTACCCACACAACATGACACTCCTGCCATAAAGATTACAGGGGAAACATGTAGACACTTCTGTTTAAGTGTATACATCCACCTCACATTTATACACTTTTTGAGTTTGTACTTATTAATATGAACAAAAATATGCACTGACATATTAATGAATATTGAGTATTTTAAAATGAAACTGATGAGAAACAAAAGGTTGATACTTATCTCTCTCTTTACATTAGTCATACATGTAAAGGTTGAAATGTAAAATTGATTTGTACATATTTATTATCGTTTGTATTTGAAGAAAAGTTTACGGTCTTGTTTGTGGAAAGAAAAGACACACACCTTTCACTCACACACTCAAACCTTTGGTCAATTTAGAATCCCCAATTCACCTGACACGCATTTCTTTGGGTGGAGGGAGAAACCCTGAGATCCCAAAGGAAACCCACACCACCATGAGGAGAACATGCTGCATCCGTGTCCTTGACTGTCTTTGTCCATGTCAGTACAAAACTTAAGTCTACTGAGTGATGAGGGAAGGAGGAGCCTCATAAAGAGCTGTGTGTTCTGAGGAGTTTCACCTGCTCATAAGCCATGAACTTGATGGCAGATTCAGGCGCGATTTTGAGCACGTTGATGCCATTTCCTCTCCATAAAGACCGGACTCCCCCCTCCTGCACCATCCCCCGCAGGCCACTCCACAGACTGACACCTCCAGAGCCATGAACCTGCAGAATCAAAACAGGCTACTTTACATCAGTACTTTTTCTATTATTTTATGTACTATATATAGCATTACTAATTTAAATGCATGTGTGTATATAAACCTACATGAATAATATATTGTACAGTAATAATAGATGGATGAGACAAATAATGAGAGTAATAATGAATGTGCTAAATACAGAATGAGAGGACAAAATTATCATCATTAATAAGTAAATAAATAAAATAAAAGTTGAGCGCACAAAATTTCATTACCTGAAGGAAAACCTTCAGTCTGTCCAGCGGAGCTGTTCCTGTTCTGGAAACGGCTCCGGCCATCGCCCCGGCAACCAGCTGCCTCCAGACCAGCCCCGCCCTCCGCTCTCGCTCAGAAAACTCATCCGGCACAGTCAGGTGTTCCCCAATATCAAGCATCTACAACACAATGCAATCTTAGTTTTGTTAGCTTTGAGCCATTAAGAACTGCTCTTGTACTTCAGGTCTTCGTCTTGCTTCATAAACTCAAACTCAGATCACCAACAGACTGAACGCACTGAATCAACAGGATGCAGTTTCACCAAAAACTAAATGGAAACTAAAGAAAATGGAGATGAATCCACACAATATAATAAAAAATGTGCATTATTTCCAAAGGAATGAATTGTAACTGACAAAATGGTAAAGCAATATATGTTATGCATGATATGTGCACTTAATGCAAGACTTTTATCAGAGCAGCATGTTCATTTCACTCACCAAGGAATTACAAAACTTTTAGTGTAGAAACTGACCAATGAATGTTTCCAGTAGTGGGCGATGTCCTCCATGTTATGAAACGGATTGAACAGGAAGTGATCTCGCCACTCATTCCAGTCAATGGTCATGGTGCCGTCTTTGTCCATGCTGAGGAAAAAGCAAATAAAAGTTAAAAATAGACCAACCCTGTTCTATTCCGAGAAAATCTTATCTCTACAGTTAGAGTTTAACATGAAGTGGCATTTAAAAGTTGAATGTAAGGAAGGAGGACAGGGAGTTTTAAAGGTAAATATATGCACAGGTTTTACGAGCCACTCCCCGAACGCACTGACCTGCGCAGGATCCTGTAGGCCTGTTCGGTGGACACCTCCACACCCAGACTGTGCAGAGACTGCTGGATCTCGCCCGCGTCGATCTGACCTGAAACAGCACAGAGAACACACACAATCCTGCCCATTGGTACAAACGAATAAAACACATCATAACAATAAGACCTAAATGTATTTCTGTGGGTTACTATAAAACCAATGTTTGAGGACACACTAACATTGTTTTTACGGCCAAAAAAGTCTGTTTTACGTTTTAGCATTAGAATCTTGCCAAAATTCAATACAAGCTCAGAGAGAAAGCGATGCCAAAAACATACAAATATAAAAATAATAAAATAAAAACAACGTAAGACGAATTAATAACCCCGACTTTTAACTTGGTTAACCATATCAAACTTACTATAATTCAGTGTCTGTGTCTGTCCACTTCACATCATCATACTAAAACCAGTCTTCAGAGTAGTTTTTGTATGTGCTTGTCCACCAGGGATGCACAATATGGACAAAATATTAGCATTACGATTACGCATATACATATTTTAATAAATTAAAGGGATTATTACTGATTTCGAATGAGTAAAGCTTGGAGGGTTTAAATAATATTAAAGTTTGCGTTTACGGCATTTAGCAGACGCTCTTAGCTCTTATGGCTAAGTTACAAACCTTAACAAACCCTGTCAAAGAGAAAACCGAGTCAAAGGAAGTAAAAAGAGTAAAACAGTTAAAAGGGTGAGTGGCTGAGGGATTTGTAAATATATAGGAAAAGATGTATAAGAGATACGTGGGAGGACTGTTTAGCCGCCAAGATGCTCCTTAAAGAGGTGGGTCTTCAGATGACACTTAAAGACAGCGAAGGACTCCGCAGATCTGATTGCAAGAGGGAGTTCATTCCACCACTGGGGGGCCAAGACCGAAAATGTACATTCAGTCCCCCACTCAAACAGTCCATATTTGGAACTGAGATGCAAAAACTTGCAAAAGATCTAAGGAGTGTTCCAGGCCTGTGCTGTGTTTTGAATGAGCTGAAGCCAATCAGAAAAAAAAGTCCTAAAGGCCCAGTTACAGAAACAGACCATTCAAGAGATCAACAGAGGTTGGAAAGTGGGCATGTGAATTACAAAGTGAATTATGAATCACATTTTTGATGCACAGACATTAGGGAAAAAATGATTGAGGAAGAAAAAGGTAGAATATGGCCATTAAACACCTTGAGGATTCGGTGTCTTTAATCATTAATTATTTGCCAAAATAAATTGACGTTTGTCAGTAACTAACCTGGAGGCTCATTTTAATAGCACAGCCTTTTGTGATATCAGTATTGCAGAGATCACAATAACCACCAAAATACGATATATTATGCAGACCTAATTGTACATGTTTGTCACAAAATTTGGATTTATAGGTTTTATGCTGTCCCTATTGGTAGATGCCTTTAGTTTCCATGTGCACAACTTGAGAATGCAATTCACATCACTATGGAAACGCTTATGAGTAGCAGTTCCTGTTGCTGTTAAAGCCGAGACCATGATTCATCAAATCTGAGTCAAGACCAACACTTTGCAGCAGCTGAGGCAGAATCAATGAAGGAATGTTTAAATATTTGTTTAATATAATAATCAAAACAATTCTGACCCTATATTTTTGTAGTGGAATGACTACTGTACAATATTTATCACTGAACTTGGGGTGTTGAAGGATTAACTTAATGCATTAATCACAAAGTAAAAGATACATTTGCAAAAATCTATGAAAAACAAATATTACAAATATTAGACTTGGATTGGTTCACAAACAATAAAATTAAATGTATTAATAAAAAGCAATAATAAGCAATAACAAACAAATCCGCACATGCTTTTACATCCAATGACGTCTGTAACAGTAACTCGCAATCCCCATGGTTCCTGAATAATCTACTTACTTCATACAGCATTTATTAGCAAACAGTACGTTGTGTTGGAGGCATGAAAAATGGGCATAAAATTTTGAGCAACTTTGACACAAACCAAATTGTGATGAGGTGACGAGCAGGTCAACTTAGAGTTCAAGGTGTTTCCAAATTCCCCAGACTTCAGAATCAGCATCTGAGGGATGTGCTGTACAAAGTAGTCTGATCCAGCACTTTGACTGAAATCAAATGAACTCTTCTGGGGGGTGGACTTTACACTGGAACATTGCTGTGAGCCATTATTAGTGAGGTACTGATAATTATTTGTTAGTTATGGATCACAAACATAGCTGCATTGCTGTCTGCGAGAAAATGTGAAGTGTGATTTTACGGCCCAAAACAGTTTGTGTTCACAGTAGGGTATCTAACCAGTGCCTTTTCTGACTCCCTTCACTCAGTGTTGCATTTTCCTGCTGAACCACAGAGGGGGTGTTAACTCACTCTTACCAAGCCATTTAGGGTTAAGGGAGGCCGAAAATGGGTGGGAAAAGTGGGAGTAGTCACAACAAACAGTGACCCATCTAGTTTTTTATAACTGACCTGAGCTTCAATGTCCTGAAATGTTTAAGTGTCTTTTGCTCTGTTAGTCTGATTTGTTTTGTCGGTTTCATCACAATACTCGCTCTGAGACTCTCTCTTCTACTACACACATTTAAGGAGACTCGCCCCTCTGCTCTCATTCCCCATACATTACTGAGGCTACTCGATCACAAAAATCTTGTCAAGATTCAATATGGACTCAGATGTGAAGTGGCGCCAAAGAATGGGTGGAATACAAATAAAAATAGTAATAAAACAACAATCACAACAAGCTGGTTCTTAAAGTACTGGATGAAGCTCCATCACAGCTCCAGAGTTTCCAACTATATTGCCAATGTTTTCCTATGTGTGTTTTCTTATGTGTGTGTGTGTATGTGTGTGTGTGTGTGTGTGTGTGTGTGTGTGTGTGTGTGTGTGTGTGTGTATTACCATCGTTGTTGCGATCCAGGCTGTGGAACATGAGTCTGAGCTCTTTCTCGTGGGCGCGCAGATACTGAGAAAATTCCTTAAAGTCCAGCTGGCCATCATGATTTGTGTCACTCACACGGACAATCTGCAGGAAAGAAACGAGTGAGGCAAGATTTATAGCACGGTGCAAAACTCCAAATTGTTTAAATCTTTATATAAAATCAGGAGCTGCTGATGGAGTTTCACAATCCAAACAGCAGCTCAAGGAACGGAGGAGGAACCTGGAACTGAACCTGTGTTCTCCTCACCAGCTCACACAGTATCAACTACTTTTACAAACAAATCAAAAATTAATTGTTTTTACTGCTTTCCTGTTGGTTTGTATTTACTCTAATGTTAACTTGAAAGATACTTAATCACACGCTGAACAAATTGGCTTTAAAAAAATGTGTGTAGACTTTTGCACAGCACAGTATGTGCTCATACAGTTATCAACTGTAATGATCCCACATGCCATTAAAGAGTAAAATGTATAAAACGGTAATAACAGGATAATCAGCTTCTGTTTAAGCACATTGTGAATTAGTGCTAATCTGTCCTTCTGCAGTACAGCACATGACTAACACACACACACACACACACACACACACACAGTACTGCCACATACAGCCCCTTTTCCGTCGGGAATAAATTAAGACTTCATGTCTGCGCAGCCTTTGTAGCTGAAAATTTCCTACTGGGGTCTTCCTGGGGTCCACTTATCGGAATTAAATTCTCACACGATCATTTTTGAACTTGTCTTGATCTGTTACAGGCTGTTTTTTTCCCCTAATTAACTGCCCTGTATTGTGAGTCATTAAAAACAGTCAGGACTGAAATACTCCTTAGAAATTCAGCTTGAATAGGCTAAACATTTTTAAGCTGAGGGACCTGAACATTAAAAGCACCTGTCTAATGGAGTGCAGGTCCCCACTATGCCACCAAGAATAGGCCAATTCAGTCCCCTGAACTCTTTGTCATGTTCTTTAAACCATTCCTGAACAGTATTTGCAGTGCAGAGGGACGTTATCCTGCTGAAAGAGGCCACTGACTGAATACTGTTGAGACAAAAGGGTGTACTTGGTCTACAAGGATGTTCCACCACACAGTCCAAATAGGGGAAAAGAAAATGTGATTTATCACACCAGGCCATCTTTTCCCAGCTCCATTATCAAGTTTTGATGCTTATATGGCCACTGTAGGCGCTTTCTGCCAAGGGATCATGGTTAGCATGAGCACTCTGAATGAACGTTTCTACTAAAGCCAGCATTAACTTTTTCAGTAGACAAGAAGAGCTAGCCTTCAATCCATACTTCATCAGTGAGTCTTCGAAGCCCATAACCCTGATTCACTAGTGCTCTGAAGAAAACAGCTACATCTTCATTCCATAAACAACTTAAACTTCACAGATACCTAAAAAAAAAACCTCATTCTGTGCTCTGATGCGACTCTGGAGTAGTATCTTTTTCTCTGGTAGATTCCTAGATTCTGGTAGATTCCTAGTCTTAATGGTAAATCTAAGCTTATTAGTATAAGGAGCATGTTTTCTTGTGGACTATAAAGCACAGATCCATCACTCTGGATAAGAGCATGCTGCAATAAGAGGAAAAAAAGAACAGCCTGCTCATTTGCTGCCTAATAAATCCCACCTCTTGACTGGTGCCACTGTAACAAGATAATCAAAGTTATTCACTTCACCTGTCAGTGGCTGATCAGTGTATGTTTATGTGGCATCACAAAAACAATGAAATGAAAATGGACTGTTTTGTGGTATAGTTTGTGGTTTAGACGGTATGAATTGAGCAGCTGATCACTTAGATGCTCAAAAAAGAAGGAAACATTATATGGTCCATTTAATATATGCAGATATTGTGCATTTTAATTAAGAATTGTGTTGCGATGCATTTGTGTTCAGTTCAACCTCTAGAAGTTGCAGTTGCTGCTGGCAATTGATATGAATTATTTCTCATTTGTGGCTCACTGACCTCATTTGTGTTAAGCGGAGATATTTCATAATGTTTTGTATTTAATGAAAAGAGCGTTTGAGGAATGAAAAACAGAATTTTATGACAGAGCCTTACTTCTAAGAGCCATAAACTCTTTCATGTTTTAATATCTTAACTGCTGGTCGTATTGCATTCTGCTTTACATTTGTCCACTTTAAAAGAGGACCGCAAAGAATAGAGAACTGATAAAGAGCATTTTATGGGGGAGCTGACATTAGTTTGGAAAAAAAAGACCTGGAAGTCTCCTCCTCCCTCCTAGTTAACTTTATTGATATTCCTGTTCCTGCGAGTGGTCTCCTGTGGCAACGTTTTTGCACCAATGCTCCCTCTGCCCTCTCTCAGTTCTACAGGCAGTATTTGTACATGGTGAGATGCAATCTTATTGTTATTATTGAAGAACTATGGCAGAAAAGTCTGCTGTACAGTCAATATACGGTTAGACACTCTATTTCCAAACATATATTCCCAGCTCTACAGAATTTACATTTACAGCATTCCCTAACTACAGGGGTCAGTCTTCCTGGAGCAACTCGGGGTTAAGGGTCTTGCTCAGGAACCCAGTGGTGCTACACTGCAGGTAGGATTTCAACCCATGACCTTTGGGTCCAAAAGGAAAATATCCTACCCACTAAGCTGCCCCCACCCCAAATATAATTAATTAATTTATTTAAGACAAAACTAATAAACTTTGATATGCTCTAGTGACAGCATTACAAACATATTTTAGAATATATTTAAATGATGTATGACTTTCTATTGATACTGAACAAATACAGCAAGGAAACATTCCTGGAAATAGCAAGCCGTGCAGGCACAGCTCAGCACTGATGCTTAAATGGATCTTCACTAAATGGACCATCAAGTACAGTCATTTGCATCCATTGCAAACACAGGAGTTCAATATACACAGAAAAGCATTGATAACACAAGTGGACGCTCCAGAGCAGCCACACATGGGCCTAAGGCCACCATGTCCAATTTCTGTTACAGATCTTTAACAGAACGGGCGATCGAGCAGTGGAACTGTTTTGGAGCTCCATTCAGTACCTTCAGGATGACCTGGAGCGGCATTTGTGATAAAGAACTAATCATCCAGCATTAGTATCTGACCTCACTAATGCTTTTGTGGCTGAGTGCAATTAAATCCTCACAGCACTCTTTCAAGGTCTAGTGGATGTCTGCAAATGTTGGGACATACAGTGGGACATACACATACGGCTTGTGTCTGAAAAAAATTTGAAAATTATAAGAATTCTTGCTTTAATCCCTCAAATTTGTTCATGCGTTCGCATGTTCAAGCTTTTCTCAAAACAGTTTCTCATAAATCCATTTCTAAGTTGTTTCACTGTGGCTAATGTTACTGCCTAATTCTACAACCAAATAATACAGCTAAGTGATTATATGGCTATAAATACATAGGAATACATATGAATATAAATACGCAATGTGGACGAAAGTATAGGGACACAATAATTCATTATTGAATTCAGGTGGTCGCTTACTTCCAGTCCAGGGCAATCTTAATGCTTCAGCAGGCCAAGCCATTTTGAACAACACCATGCTTCCAACTAGAGTCCTGACCTCAACCTCATCCAACACCTTTGGGATGAACTGGAACAGAGATTGTGAGCACAGATGGGCACAAATTCCCACAGAAACTCCAAGATCTTGTGGAAAGCCTTCCAAGAAGAGTGGAAGCTGTTATATATAAAGGTCTATGTATTTGAATGCAAAGTCACTAAAGTCCCTGATGGTGTAATGGTCAGGCGTCCCAGTACTATTGTCCATACAGCATATATACATGTACAAAAATATACATATACAGAGACATACATACACACACACACAGAAAATACATATATACTATACTGTATATAAAATCAACATTATCAACATTCTCGTTTCCATGGAAAATAAAGAGTGAAAATGCAAAGCAGGACATAACCTGAAGCCTCAGGAGTTTTGGTCTCCAAAACATTAGACAGGACACCTCTCAATTATTCAGCCAGGTCAACACCCTGGCCTGCAGTAGCCTTGAAAAAAGGCAAGTATTCAACTCCCAGTGTTGCCGGAACTATCAGAAACAGCGTTTAACTCGCATGCTATAGTAACGTGATTTCTGCCAAGAGTGAAATCGTTACCTAAAATAGCCCCAGAGATTCAGCTTCGGCCGGCAGTTAGCCCACATTACACCACGTCAAAAAAGACACCAGAGATCACTTTCGGCACTAAAGCGCAACTGGGACTCGGCCCGGTTTTCATGATGAGTAAGAGCACAGCTCTCAGGGGAGAATAAACTCACAGTGAATCTTCTAACCGTGTCCGTGCTTCATACTTGATATTTGATACATGCTCATATCATCTGAACTGAACAGTGGTATACAGTACTGTCTTAGGATCCTGTAGAAATAATATTTAACTATATTATTACTATACAGAAAATACTGAGTTTCAGCATATCAGTGAGTTCTTGTGGAAGTCCAGTATTACTGTAGTTTCATCAGAAACCAGGTTAGACTCAAACTGTCCTTCATTGAGTTCAGTCAGGAGCTGCTGACAGAGTTTCACAAACTGGAGGAGCCGAGGAGGAACCTGGACCCACGTGTGATAAAGTGTCTTTCTGCCAGCAAACATTAGAATAAATACAAACAAACAAGAACGCAGTAAAAACTATCAGGATTTGTTTTGTTTGTTAAAGTAGTTGATATTGTGTGAGCTGGTGAGGAGAACACAGGTTCGGTTCCAGATTCCTCCTCGGTTGTTTGGATTGTGAAACATCATCAGCAGCTCCTGATTAAATTTAATGTATGGCTGATTTAGTCAAAACAGTTTTCTGATGAAACTACAGTAATACTGGACTTCCACAAGGAACACACTGATATACTGAACATGACATGGCACTAGTTACAGTATAGTGCTTGTATTTATTGTTTTGTTTAGTATATTTAGTAATATTAATGTAGTAACACTCACTTAAATATTATTTTCACAGGTGCCTGCGACACAGTACTGTATAGCTTGGTCTGAACTATATCTGTGGTATAAACCTTGACGTCTGGACCTGTGGCATCACGGTTCTGTCAGTGGCCTGTAGGGGTCACTGCTTTTCAGGTTTTTGGACTCTGTGTTCTGTTCATGTTTAAGGACTTTTATTTGTGGTTTCACGTTTTGTTCTGCTTGTGTCACGTGTCTTTGAGTTCTTGTCTGTCTGGTTCTGTTGTCACGTGTCTGGTTTTGTCATATGATTGAGTTTCCACCTGTCTTGTATTTTGGGTCTGATTTCTGTAGATATTTAAGGGCTGTTTGTGTTTGCCACAGTTATGTGTCCACCGCCTCATTTACTCTGCCTGTCATCCTGTTGCTAGTTCTCGTTCATGTTCCTGGTGGCCCTCATGCCAGTTTCAGTTCCGTTCCTTGTTTTTCCTTTTGTAAATAAAAACACATCAGCATGGATCCCTGGTTTCCTGTCTGCTCAATGCTTCGAGGTAGTGCACGTCCGAGGGGGATATGTGGAAGGCTTTCATCTCGAATCTGGTCTAATTATAAAGCCCATAGTTTAATGTTTCACTTGCATATGATTGAATTCACAGGCAGAGTAATGGATTCATAAAGACTTTAGACTGTGAAGATGGATGTTCTCTATGTGCCCACACACACACACGCCTGAGCTTCACTTGAGGGACCCACACGCCCACACACACACATATTCATCAAACAGAGAGATACACTGGAAATATAACTTTTTCTCTTCTGAGAGGGAGTTTACTTGAGGATAATTTTGATTCATTTATGGTTCACAGTTATCACACTGTCTAATCCAACTCTGGACTGAAAGACTCAGTCTGATGAAAGGTTGAGAACCGGACCTAAGGAAATCTTGAAGGCTTCAGGCTACTTGTGGCATAATTTCGTACACTTTACACTTTGTTTACACATGTCTGCGTAACACTTGTTTACATATATTTTTCCCTAAAGTTTTATTACTTAGTCCAAGGGTTTCATTTTCTCTTTATTGTAACTACACTGCACAGACATTTCAGAGGTTCATTTCATTTACATTTACATTTATGGCATTTATCAGACGCTTTTATCCAAAGCGACTTCCATTTCCTAACTACAGGGGGCA
>JBBPDB010000028.1:2476959-2494211 GCA_037974465.1 Brachypetersius altus | reverse complement strand
AATCTTCGGATCACGTGCCGAACCGTGGAGAGAGATCGGTTCGGATCACGGATCAACAGTGATCCGTTGCACCACTAGTGGACACCAGTCCACCAGGACCAGCTTTAGGTCCCCCTGCTTCACCATGGCAAGAACTTCTGAACAGAAATTTTCCTGGGGTTCTCCATTTGAGAAAATAACTCAAAACATATGTCAAAGTAACACCATTTAACGTGAAGGTGATGACATCCTTCCCTGCCACTGACAAGAGGTTGTTCTATATGTGCACTTTTTCTTTAAAAAGATCAAAAACGGCTGTACATATATGATAAAAAAGTGAAAGCTAATCAAACATTTGATCTTATCCTGAGAGATTCTCTTTAATCAGTCACAACAATGATCACTATGTGTACAGTACTATGCAAAAGTCTTGAACCGCTCTTCATATTTTGTTTACAGAGAACTAGACTCTCTTGTATTTTTTTTAAATGTAGACTTAAGGAATATTTCTCCAAGGTTTCGATCTGAAGCATTTTCAATGCTTTTGGCTCTCATTTTCAGCCCAGTCCCTTTACCTGTCCAGTGACCTATGTATGAATCATTTAAACATAGCAAAGGCATCGAACTTAAGGCCTGGACGCTGAGTGGCTGGAACACCTTTATCTAAGCATATTGTAGCTTTAGGCTCTTTGTATCTGCTGCAGTAAGCAACTTTTACTGCAACCAAAGTATCATTACTCACTGATACTTTGGTTGCACCTAGGTAAAAAATTAAACTGTTCATCTGATATAGACCTTGTGTGCCAGCTCTTAAACCTGCTACACTTGCACAGATAAAAATCTTTTAAGCTTCTATAATACTGTCTCATTTTGAAAACAACCTTCTTGTAACTGTCAAGTTCAAGAAGCAGTAAAATTAGTCTCCAGTCTGCATACGTTAACTGTTAACTGTATAGATCATGTCCACCTTTAGTGATAAAAGTATTTTTTTTTTATTTAGTTATTTATTTTAACTTTATTTGACAGTTAAAGGGCAAAATAAAGATGTAATCATCCATACATCTGTAATCATGCCAACCTTCAGTACTGGGGAGTAAGATTTTACTCCCCCTCAATGATTCTGATGATTTATCTTGAAGGAAAACAGAACTTTTAGAAAATCAAACACCTTTGAAATGGAAATTTAGAGTGGGCTGCTTGATCCTGAGCTGGGAACTGCAGAAGGAAACCAGATACCAAACAATGCTGGATAACTGTGATAGCTGTCAAAGCAAATCATGAAAATGATCATCATCATTGCAGTGGGTTACCTAGAAAATATTCATAATGTGAGGATGTTAAAAGCTAATGTTATCAAGCTACATGGCCATCTGGATGTCTAACCTGAGTTGGGCTACTCCTCTCTCATTCTCCCAATGAATTTTCTTTATTTTTCTTTTGCTCGATGCCTGAGGAACACTAATGTTATCTTGGCTCGAGTTATTAGCATGTAGCTTCATGGCTTGACTTGTTTGAGCACCACAGGGCCTCTCAATAGCTGTGTGACGTTGGTGAAATGCATTTTGGGAAATGTAGTAAGATCACATTGATCAGAAATGTACATTTTGTTGAACTAATGAGATTAGAGGATGCAGTGCCATGCTAAGAACATTGCATTACCACTATAACATGAACACGTGATGTTTAGATAATATAACCCTTTAAACAGCTAAAAACATGGTGCTGCATGTGGAGAAGACAGTCCTGTCAATGGACAGCATGTGCAAAACGAATGACAAAAACATTTCACAAAAACCAACATGAACATGTTCCCACTTTGCCCAGGCCAGTCTGGACAGATGGCTAATAAAGCAGAAAAGATACACAAACATGAATGTGACAGAATTATTGATGTTAAGTGGCCAGTGTTTATGGAGAATCTATATTAGACTTAATTTCTCTTATTCCAGTCCTATATGACCTCCACAAACGCAGAAAAGTGGAAAAAAAATTTTATGTGGGAGAATGATACGAGTTGACACCTCTGCACAGATGTAAAGAGGATGCACCTCAGTCTCCGGGGCTTATAAGACCCATCTGTGATAGGAGTCAAATAAACATCCACAGTTAACTATGTACACGAGGAAAGGGTAACCTTGAGACCAGTGCCTGTAGCAATACATTATTACATATAGCAGAAACTGGAAAATGACAAGAGGGACCTTGGTGACTATCTTTTTCATCTAAGAAGCACAACATGCACAGCTGAGTACGTTGACACCGCAAACATTTGTGTTTAGGCGGATGTACAAGACCTTGTTAACATGCCCAACTACCTTAGCAGCTGTACAAGGAATTTCCTTTAGCTGTTCTTTTCCCTCTCTCCAGTGTCCTAATGGTGACCCAGTGTTCCCCTCAGAACCCCTTTAGACAGGATATCAGGACAAAACTTCAGCAACCCCATCCAGATCATGGCCCACTATATAAATGGCTTATGGACCACTATCTATTTTACTCTCAAATACACAGAGGTGCCAAATAGGGTTCACTGGAGTAATTCCATAGTACAACCATTTTTGTTAGATTTAGTTTCTTTCTCAATTACCTTACAATGAATAGATGGATCATTTTTGTAAACAAACAAACAAAAAAAAAACATGCAAGCATGTAAAATCTTTAACATAATGTAATGGTTCTATACTAATTAATAGTTTTGCTAGAACCAGACACTCTTAAAAACCAGGTAAATAAAAATAAGGAAAATAAGGATTTGTGTAGGAAGGACATTTTAACGAATTAACCTTCATATAATGAACCTTCATGTAATGTACTGTAAAGGTTCTATAACAATTACATTTTCATTTACAAAATTCATTCTTGCAAGAGAAAGGGACACACACATTCTATTGATAACCAATGCATCGGAAACTATCTATCTCCAGGGAAGAGCAATTTTAACCAGGCAAAGAGAACTGTTTGCACAAATTCCATCCTTCAGAGGTGCAGCAGAAATAAGCCCCCAAAGAAACTGTGCTTTACAGGTAAAGATGGCAGCGCAGAAACTGCTAAAACCATAACAGCTTCATATCAGATCCTTCATACAAACATATATCGTATCACGTCATTTTCAATTTTGCTAAAACACATAGACTCACATGAATGCTTCAACTGACTGTGCAGGATGAATCAAAATCAGGGAACACCCAAATATCTGTAAGATTTTGAACTTTAGGTTGAACTTTATGTATTAGGCCAGTTGGTAAGAGATACCTACTAGTCTAATGCATAATGGGACTGCAGTCATTCATAATGATTTCGCATCATTTACATTTATGGCATTTATCAGACGCTTTTATCCAAAGCAACTTCCAATTCCTAATTACAGGGGACAATCTCCCTGGAGCAACTCGGGGCTAAGGGTCTTGCTCAGGAACCCATTGGCAGTGTGCTGAAGGTAAGATTCGAACCCAGGACCTCTTGGTCTAGAGGCAAGTATCCTACCCACTACGCCACCACCACCCATAACAAAACAAATACTTTTGAATACTTTTTACAGCTTTCCTGTTTGTTTGTATTCTAATGTTATTTTTGTGGGCAGAAAGACACTTTATCACAGTCTTTATGTCAGTGCACACCGGGTATGGTTTTGAACAATAAACAGAAAGCAGTGTAAAAAGTCTCATTACTGCGGTGTGGTCTCCCACCGGGCCCCAATATTTCCTCCTCTGTTTCTTCCAGTCCCCGCCTCACCTCCAGCCAGCTCGCTGAAGTCGCCGTGAGATTGGCCACTGCTGACAAAGGAAGATAATGAAGTGGATTGAAGACTCTGACCCCTTTCAGGCCTGACAGACCTGTTTTTCTCAGCTCCATTTATGCTGACCCTGGCCAATTAACCTACCCATGCTCTTCCCACAAACCTGCTCTATCCAGGCGACTGCTGGGAGCTTATACAAACTTTACCGAATGGCTGTAAAAATCATGTGGGACTGAGTGGCACTTCTGCAGAAATCACTACATAACACTTTACTGTAAGGCTGAGTTCCTAAGGCTATATAACATCAACATAAGCCTTTCATGACATTAACCCACATAGACATGTATAAAAGCTTATTCCACTACATCTGTTCCACTTATTTCACAAAGTCCTTAGGAAATGCTATGATGTCATTTATCATAAAAGACTGTATGTAGCCCTTATGAACTTTGCTATTCAGTAAAGTCTTAATAGACACTACACCTGTAAGGCTTGTCCAACCCTAGCAACAGTAGCTATGGAAGAACACATTTGTGGGTGGAGCCTGGGTTTGGGTATTTGTAAATGTTGCAATACTCCAACATGGAGCCCGGTTATGGATGTTGTAACAAATTTGTCGCTGTGTGGGCACTTGGCTTGAGGGCTGCTTGTGTTCATTTGGTTCGCTGACAGCTCGCGGGTGCAGTGTGGGAATGGCTCAGAGACGCTTGGCCTCATTCATTAAAAGCTGCACTCCAGTGCCCTCCGTGTCTCCAGGCCCCCACACAGCTCATCCTCTCCACACTAAGAGCGCTCCTCAAGTGTTCCTCTAATTAGCTTCAGCATTGGTTGCTGATGTTTTCCGCTAAAAGGGACCACGGTTGTAGCAAATGCCTCTTTCTTTCTTTTTTTGGGCGCATGCAGGGCAGCCGTGTACATTAATGGGCCTCATGTATGAAAGTTACCTTTAACGGAGAGACAAAAATGACTGCAATTTGCTTCTATGCTTGCTAGGCCTCAACCAAGTCTTTGCTCTAATGAAGCTTGAAGTGTGTTATGAACTTATTTCTGTATAAGTAGTGATATGCAGAATCCAATAAAAGCATTAAAGGGCCCCCAGCGGTAAAGATTCCAGTGCAGGGGCCGGTGCTTACGCCACTGATGCAGTGCTTGCTTGACCTTGTTTAGCAGTGTATGCCACGCACACACACGCACACACACACAGGCACACACACACGCAGACTCACAAAAAGCCTGAGGAAAAGACACGCTGTTGTGAGTAATGTTGACTCTCTTGCTCTCTGTCTCAGTGGCTCAGGCGGATCAGTGTGACTGACCGATCGTTTTTGTCGGCACGGAGGTCGGCCCGAGGAACTGTGGGATCAAGCAGAGTATCAGGACACAACATCTCCACTGCAGACACAAAACACACACTCAAACCACAGGAAAAAAAAAAAAAAAAAAGACAAGGCATTCAAAGTTTACCTTTCCTGTTTATTGACTTCAATGCTGGTACATTAAACACATTTCAGATTCAAATGTCGTATGAATGGCGACTTTATCAGAGAAAACAGAAAACTCAACAGTAGCCTGAGCCAGTTTTATTTAAGCATAAGCACTTTATGTAAGAAATCCATTTTGGATGGAAACAGGTGCCATTTACTGCATGTATGTCCATAACATTGCCTTGATTAACCACAATGCAAAGTTCCAATTTAGCTTTCTTGTATATTGAACCACTTTGATGCAGGAACATTAAACACAATTCAGATTCAAATATGGTTCGAATGGCGACTTAACAAACCTGCTTAACTTTTATCATTGTAAACTTAAACATAGTCCGAGGCATTAACCCTTTGTGTAAAAGCCTGCTTGGATAGTAACATAGCAAGAGTTACCAACATGTATGTCCATAATATTGCCTTGATTAACCACTAGAAATAATAAAGAATGACAGGGCATGTTCTAATATCGATTTCCTTTTTATTGAGCTTCAGTGCAGGTACATTCAACACATCTCAAATTCAAATGTTGTAAGAATGGTGACTATCAGAGGAACAGAAACCTGTGTTTACTAGAGTAAACCTGAGACAGCTTTATGTAAGCACTAGCACTAAAAGAACGTTTTGGATGGAAAAAGCTAGTGTTACCAACATGTGTGTCCTTAATACTGCCTTGAAAAACGACGAGGCGTTCAAAATGCAGCTTTCCTGTTTATTGAACCTTGTTGATGCTGGAACATGAAACACATTTTAGATTCAAATGTTGTAAGAATGGTGATTTAAAAAACCTGCTTAACCTTTATTATTGAAAACTCCAGGCAAACGCTCTTGGACGATTTGTCATGATGGAAAGAACAGGTGGCATTTTTGAAAACAGGAGAAAAAAAGAAGAAAGATCATTTGAAGGTGCAACTCTATGCCCTTAAAGCAGGCGATGGAATGGAAGACCACGGTTCTCATTCATTGTCCGGCGAGTCAGTCTGATAAAACCCACCGACAGCAATGAATGTGAACTGGGGCCCTGAGCGGAGGGAACAGCCTTTCGCTTCACTGCTCGCCACGATGCTGTCAGAGGCTTCCTGGTGGCCATTTCAGTGGGTTCGGCTTCTAATCAGCGAGGCCTGTTCGAGAGGTAAGGTACACTCAACACTCGATGGTTTCTCTCACTCCAAAACTCACCGACAGCGTTGAATGTTCACTGTCACTCGTTTGTTTACTCCTATTTTCATCAAATTTCACTCAACAACAACGAACACAATGAAAGACCAATGCTAATATACTAACAAACAGTTTCAGTGCTATAAACAATACGTGTCTGTTAAAACCTACATGACCATTAATATTACCAAAAATAAAAGTGTGGTAGGTCAGTGTAGTGGATAACCACTACGAAACCAAACGCCTTAATTTTACCCCATAAAATGACCTTATTTTTGACCTTCATTTCCCACACAGGAAATGAAGGAAAAGGTGACAGATTAAGGCTAATTAAGGGCTAAAACTACTGAATTTTCCCCTTATTTTTTCACATTTGACCCTTAAATAGGAACTTCCTGAATTGATGCCTTAAATTTAAGATTAAGGGGTTTCACACTCATACCTAAGATCAATGAAGGGCTCTGTTTCACAAAAGAACGGCCACTTAATCCAAAGTTTGGTGTATTTTCAAGTACATTTTGTTTCATTGTGAACATCGCTGCCTTCCAAGCAGGAGAGTGGGGTTTGGTTCCTATCCTGGATGACTGACCACACCCCACTACACCAATAAGAGTCCTTGGGCAAGACTCCTAACACTACCTTTGGCTACTATACATGTGAAATAAAAAGAATTCTAAGCTGCTGTGGATAAAAGTGTCTGCCAAATGATGTACATGTAATAGTGCCTGAACTAAGGTAAGCAGTTTTGCAATAGACCTTACATACTGAAAATAGTCATGGATTTGATTATGATTAGCTATGAATGATTACACCCATAATATCACAACAAGAGCTAGCAGTGTTGTAAGTTTAGCGCATAATGTTAATATTTGCTTTACATGTTTGTACATGTGCGTGCACGATTTTTACATAATAAAAGTCCACGTGAATTGTTACTAACATTACAGACTTATCATTATATTGTACATACCGAAGCTAACTATGGATTTAGGGTTTAAGGCAGATGATATAAACAATCATATTACTTCAACTAGGGCTAGCAATGTCACAACACTTTCTCATATAGTTACATCCACGATTTTTTATGCATGTATATCTGTTTATGTACAATCTTTACTTAAGGCAAACCACACAAAATTAATTAACCAAACAGTTAGCTAGTTACTTGGGTTAGGCTTGATCAAATGCATGGCCAAAATGCTGGGCTAGCAATGTCAGTTGGTGTACTAACAATAAAGGAGAAAAAGTTACATTTCTGTCAGCATGTTCTGAAAGAGGCTGCATTCCTGTTAAGAAACAAGATGCTAAATTATCTAAAAAAACCAAACAAACAGAAACCAATGTTTCCCATGTTTTGTATGTTTTTTCATCATCTCAGGTAATAAAGTGTTCACTGGTTTTATTGCCTCCAGTTTCTGTCTCCATAGCCTACATTTTCACAGATGGTTTTAAGCATTAGCACTTTATGTAAAAAAGAGTTTTAGGTGGAAACATAGCTAGTGGTAACAATATATTGTCCATAGTATTGCCTTATATCACAAACCTGAGCAATATCACAATATATCAACTGAGGTACATAATCTTTGCCATAGTGAATCCATTCATAAGAATGTGTGGCACTTTTACATGAGGTCACATGATTGCTAATAGTGCTAATACATATAATGCTAATACATATGTATATATTTGTAGATGTACCACAAATCAATAGAGCATGATGCTAATCTTATTCATAAATGGATATTTGTTTTTGTCCAGGTGCTTTTTTCATGACAAACATTTTGTTGCTAACCCTTTCTATACTAATTGGTTACTTTCAAATATAAGGTGTATATAAAAGCCATTCTATATAAATTAACCAACACTTCCCAGCTTGCTATGTATTAATGTTGTTGTTCCTAAAACGTGTGCCTCAATGAAGGCCAGCAATGCCACAACACTTTATGTGCAGGTATGATAGCATGATGCTAGCCTTTCCCATTCACAGCGCTGTATGTATAATTACACCTTGTATTATCAGGCATACAATATGTGTTAGGATTCTAGCTCCCAAAATGTGAGAAAATACAGCCTCAACTAAAACGATAGTCCGTGAGATAAAGAGATGCAAATCTATGTACGGACTAAAACTTCTATTGAATTCACAATGGCTAGTTTTCAGGGTTAGGATGACTGAAACATGATGTTAATTTTTCACACTCTAGACACAGAATCAGCCTTTTACTCGCTGTTTTTTGTGTCTGTCATACGAGGCCATATGTAGAGTGGCCTGGGCGCTGTGGGCCAAGCATGAAATATAGCATAAGCACTGTGGGGTCTATTATCTGATTGTGGGGGAGGGGAGACCAGGGGTGAGCGGGAAAGGGAAGGGGGAACTCAGCTAGCTGCAAAGAAAGAGAAAAATGGAAGGGGGGGTAGGAAGAAGGGAGTGGAGGTAGAGAGTGTGTATGTGTGAGTGTGTGTGTGTCTGGCCAAAAAAAAAGGGGTTGTGGGGGGTTGTGTTGATCGATTCCAGGCTCCGCATTTCCAGACAGTCTGAATGGCAAAGGTCAAAGGGTCTCATTTCCTATGAAAGAGGGGCTGTCTGGTAGTGACGCTCGTCCGTTTGTCTGTCTGCAGGTCTGATTTGTTTCGAACCGCATACACACACAGAGGGAAAAAACACAGTTAAAAGAAACTTAAACCTTGTCACAACCTGTCAGCTCTGCCAGAGTCTGAGTGGCTATAATGGACCGCGGCTACAATTACATTCTCGCAGCCTTTTATCCAATATGTGCAAACAGTGGGAGGAGCCAAACCGCATTAGTGCATATAAAGTGCAGCAGTGTGTTGTAATGTAGTCAACTGTGGTAAATGTAAGATTATTTTAGGGAGTACAAATTCCTGCAGCATTCTTCCACAGGAGAAACAAGACTGACTTTGATGGTCAAGGCCTTCACTTTAACCTCAGGTTCAAGCCTGAGTTGCAGCCTAAAGCGAGATTAGCGACGTCAGGTTGTTTTCCGCAAATTTGTGCCCCAAAGCCGAAATGTTTGAGGCACACTAGCACGTGGCTGTCCGGCGCTTGCATATGAGGCGCGGGGGGAAGGGTTGCAAAGGAAGAATAAGAAGAATAAGGGCCATCGAGGCTGCCTCCCTCTCCCACCTGGGACTTGAACTCATGACCCTGTGGGTGAATGAGTTCAGGGGAAGCCCGGCCATTTCTCTTTCACAGCACATTTGTGGGTTTTCATGAAGAATCAAAAAGCGTCAAGAAAAATCCAATTTCGACCCATTTTTTTGTAGATTCATGTCTGTTACCCCAAGAAAACCTTAGAAAACTGCATTCCTACACACATAAACGTGTTTGTGCATTTCACAATAGCGTGAAGACGTATGTAATTTGGCATTTTGGCGAATAAAAAATTAAGTTCACTCAAGGCCTCGGTGTGTAAGGTAATGAGTGCGAAAGAGTCACCGCTAGGTTAGCTCAGGGCTGAAAAGCAGTTATTGATAAAGACGTCTATGGAAATGTGGATAGTGACACCACCCTCCACCGTCTGGGTGACTGGGCCTACGTCTACCTGCCCCAGACTGGATCAATACTTTAATCTAATTGCTATTCACTTCCATAGGCATTAAAACCGGCACCTTATCCTCACACATGGACTCAAACACACACATAGTAATAACAGCAAGAGGGCAAGTGACTCTAATATAAGGCAGAGCCTCTTGACACTCGTTGTCAACAATGCGAAAAGTGCGCTGATGGTTGTAATTTCATGGAAAATGAGTCCTGAATGCATGCGGGATGATGCGAGACTCATTCATGCCTGTCTTCACTGATAACATCACATCAGCCTCTCCTGCAGTGATGTCCGAACACATAAGCAACACTTGTCACAAATGTCACGTCAGATTTGTGCCGGCTTCTGAAAAGAGCCGGGGCTTTGTGGCCTGACGGAAATGCGAGATTTACGCAAGCTTTCAGCGCTGGGGTTATACATTTATTAGAGTGTATTACATTAGATCATACAGGGAGTGCATTAATACCAGTGAATAAACTGATAGAGGTTAAATTCAGACAGAAAGGGATGAAAAAGAGCACTTACCCCAGCCAGTGTGTGAAAGCTCAGATGAATACACCCAGTCTGACTCTCTCTTTCTTTCTCTCTCACTCTCCCTCTATACATTGCACTCTATCATTCCTGCATTCCTCCATCTCGGCATATCCCTCCCTCTTTCTTCCCCCTTCGCTCTCTTTCTCTTCTATTTTAAAACTCCCCTCCACCCCTCACTTTTCTCCTTGCCTTACCTCTCTCTCTCTGGATCTTTGTTTTCTTTTTCTTTTTTTTGACCTCTTCATTCTCTCTCCTCTCAGGGCGTCCTCCCGCTGTAAACTTGAGCCGCAGACTGTCTGGTGTTTCCATGCGAGGTTGAGTGTGTGAGTGTGTGTATGTGTGTGTGTGAGAGAGAGAGAGAGAGAGAGAAAGAAGTGCAAACCAGGACACGCAGGCTGTGTCACTTTGAATGAAAATTCTGAACGCTGTGTTTCTCCCTCCTCCCTCCCTCTCTCTCTCTCTCTCTCCCCCTCTCTGTCTCTCTTTCCTTCTCCCTCCTCCCCCCTTTCTCTTTCCTCTCTTGCGAGCTTTCCGTCTCTCTCCCTTTCTCCTTCCTCCCCCTCTCTTGCTTTTTTCTCTCTCCCCATTCTCCCTCCTCTCTCTCTCTCACTCCCTTCCGCTCGCTCCTTCCCTCCCCTTTTTTCCGACACCCTCTTCCCCACCCTACTCTCTCTCTTTCTCTCTCTCTGTCTCCCTCCCTCTCCCTCTCCCTCTCTCTCTTCTTTCCCATCGTCAAACATTTTCACACACCAGACAGACATTTATATTTAAACCTTTCCCTGTTTCCCTCTTTCACACTATCTATCCTCTTCGCTTGGTCTTGCAGACAGATACACACACACACACACACACACACACGCTTTCCTCCCACTGTGTGCCAGACATTTAACCCCTTCCCTTCTGACAGCCACAACCCTAAATGTGTTTTATCCAGTATTATTGTGTAACTGTGTTCATTCTTAAGCCTGTAAACTGGATCTGACTACAGACACTGACTACATCCTGGATTTTGTGATTATTTATAATCAGTTGTTATACTATACAGAATTGCTTATTTCTGTCCAATACATAAATACATACTTAAAAAGCATCATTTTTTCCAACAAAAAATACATTTCCAGAGTCTTTTTCTAACAGAAGTAAGAAAAGCTAATAAAATCACATCTGATGTGATTATTTTTTTCTGTTTTGTAAGTGCTAATGTAGAAAATTAGTTACCAGAAGTGTAAAGTGTGTTATTACTTAGTTATTCTGGGGAAAAAAATGCTGTGAACGCAAGCAACCTCTCTCAGCCAATCAGATTTCACAGTTGGAACTAACTGTTATATTTAATATATTTATTCCAGAAATGCGTAAAGAGCTCCTGCAGTTGCTTTTTCCTAAAGAATTCTGAATCAAACTCAAATTACAGTTGTGCACTCCATGAAATACTAAACAACTTATAACTTTACATATAAATCACCAACTCATCCAAAAATTCAATGATAAATAACTAAACCAGCCAAAACACAAAGATAGATCACCAAATCAGCCTAAAACACAGAGTTAAATCAGCAAATCAATGAAAAACACTGAGATAAATCCCAAAATCAACCAAAAACACTGAGATAAATCCCAAAATCAATGAAAAACACAAAGATAAATCGCTAAATCAGCCAAAAGCTCAAAGTTTAATCATTAAATCAACCAAAACACAAAAAAATCCAATAAAAATTAAGATTTGTGGAAATCTTGGTGAAAAGTAAAAACATATTTATGTATTCTTTTGACTCATATGGTCTCTTTATCTTCTTTTTCTCCTTCGTTGTATATTGATGAGACACGCTATGCGCTGTAGGTCAGATCGCCTCCCCGCATGTGCGCACACACACACACACACACACACACACACACACACACACACACACACTTTATCCCTGTTGGCCCCTGACCCCTCCACCCTGCAGTGTCTGGACTTCGCTGACCATTCATTAGCCTGTACCTTTGTCGCAGTCTTACACACACACACACACACACACACACACACACACACACACACACACACACACACACACACTACACTCCCACATCCATCTGCTTCAAGCCACTCAGACGCGCTTGACAGAGGCGACAAATAGTAAATAGACCAGGGGGAGGGGGAGGGACTTTGTGTTGATGGAGGGGAAGATGGAAGGATGTATGGAGGACAAAGATCAAGAAAAAAAATGAAGGTGGAGCAGCAGATGGCAGTTTGCAAGTCTGCTCGTAAAAATCTCTGATTTAATTTTAAAAGACTCACTGAGGTGGTTGGCTGTTTGTGGAAGCTTAAAGAAGAGTTAAAGGCCCATATTTGACTGTTTTTGCATTTTCTTTGCTTCTTCTGAGCACATTTCTTTGGTTTTACACACTGAAAACAGCCTTCATTCATGTTTACGAAAGTGTCCTACCTTTCTTCATACCTTACAGTCAAACTGGAATTTTTGGTGAATACGTCTTTA
This sequence comes from Brachypetersius altus, assembly GCA_037974465.1. Lineage (NCBI taxonomy): Eukaryota > Metazoa > Chordata > Actinopteri > Characiformes > Alestidae > Brachypetersius > Brachypetersius altus. Next base: position 2,481,283 of record JBBPDB010000028.1, on the reverse strand, counting down.
AGACTGACATAGGTAAATTAGCTTTGTCCTGATTGGCTGTTCTGTATTGCGCCTCATTGATTCAGCAGTCCAGGCTAAAACATGTTCAGAGCGAATGGGTGGGACTAAAACGCTGTAGACTGAATATGTAAATGTGTTTTGGAACTTCATGGCTTACATAATACAATGTACATTTGAATAAAATATATGTAACTTGACGAAGTGCTGCGATGTTACAGACACCTAATGTTGTCCAGATTGTCCAGTGAGTTATAAATCAACCTCAATCACACTGTGGTCAATCAGCCAAGACAAAAGTGTGCTATATTGTTCAGTACTGGTATACTGCGTATGTTTTCATATTTATGAAGCTTGTTGCAATAAAAACTGATTGTGGATCAGCTCTTCTTCACCTGAGCTGGTTTGAGCCAACAAATCATCAAATGCTAAACATCAAATGTGTGTAAATTTCATGCTTTACTGAATTATCCCTTTAAGTCTTTAACTGGACTAAATTGCAGCAGTAATGGTGAACCACCACTGGATTTTTGTTAAGCCCTAATTGTATCAAGCCTAAATTATATTTATATTTTTTGCCACAGTATTCCAAAATATCGTGAATACGTTTGAAACACACACTAGTGCACACTCCAGCAAAGGCATATTTTTACTGGACCTTGTGTGCTTTTTAAATTAAATTCAAATTCAAAGACAATAATCTGTCAAGGAAATTAATATGAAAATAAAATTTCTTCCACTTAACCGCCCCGTTCCAAGCAGCAGGATCCCTGCGGACGCTCTGATGTTCCGGTGCATTACGAGGATGGAGGATGCATCAGATATGCCAGCAACTTCCTCCGAACAGCGGGAAAAAAAATCTTTAGTGATTGGATAACGAGCCGTGTGACCGGGCCGGGCGGGCGTTCCAGAGCGACTTGACTGAAAACCGAAAGAGGGCAGAGGAGTAACCGGATCAGGCTGCAATAACGTGGATGGGATTCGTTTTTTGACTGAGACGAGGAACGACTCATCGAGCGACACACAATAGTTCAAAAAGACGATTTGGAAGTGTGCATTAATGACATCACAGGTTGACCTTTGACCCCATTACAGCCAGCGCCGGCCCGTTCCCGAGAGTAAGGTTACAGGGAGATAAGGAACGCCTGTGCTACACCCAGACAGATCCCCCCACCCCCCCCCAAACACCCCTGGGACATTGTCTGGGTCAGGCGTAACGACAAGTGATCAATAGTGGCATAAAAGTGCTTCGATCTGAAGGCGGCGATTCAGCGACAACAATTCTGGAAAGTTGGAATTGATTGTAATCGACTGCGATATCATTCAATACCGTGGGCTTATTTTTAGGTCAGTAAAAATGCTCTTTTTCCCCGGCTATTGTGAAAGTATTTCCGCCAGTGTCCTAAAAGACCAGTAATCAGATCAAATTTAATTTATTTACACCTTCACATGTTCGTCACTACACTAGATATTAAACAATTCACATGTGTGCATCACTCTCTCTCTCTCTCTCTCTCTCTCACATATTATATATATATATGTACACACACACTTCTGGAGTAATGAACAGATTGTGTACATCCCTGTTGGATTATTTGTGTTGATTACCGTTTAATGGGACTATTGTAGTAAAATTTCCACACAAAAAATGAACTACCACCCAAATGAAGTAGAAGGAAAATGAATTAGAAGGAAAATATATAGGATATGGGCCCTTTAAACACATGGCTCTTTCTCTACTGAGGGATCAGGATGAACGATGGCCCTCGGCAGATCGGATACTGATCAGGATCGAGAGGCGGCGTGGATCAATAGCAGCCGCCTCAGCGAGGAGTGTGTGAGCATCCAGAGCCCACACTGGACTGCAGATAGACTCATTTACAGCGAGAGGATTTCTCCCTGAAAAGAAACAGGAGGTCATTCAGAGGGAATCGGATTAAAGGCGCGATTAACCCGTGTCTTCGGCAAAAGGAATAAAGTAATGGCAATCGTTCTTCATTGACTGCAGGGAGAACAGCCTTTTTCCACTGGAGGAAAAGGCCACGCCCACGTCTGCGTTAGTCGCTTCTGTAACTTTGCCCCAGAACTCATTAATTGCACTTTTAATTTCAAAGCAGTTTAAATTTTCCTACTGTCTCTCTCTTATCATGAAGAATAGAGCTTACTGTAGTACCATATACTCTCCACTCCATACGGGCCACATCAAAAACGGCTTGCTTTGAATTTGGCGTTTTTGTGATGTCAAAAAGTGACCTTATTCATCCTTCAGAAGATTAGTCCCGTCCATTCACAAAGAAGATATTTCAGCCCAGACTGAGGAATAATACAGGGCAGCCAATCAGAACAGAGCTCATTGAAACATATCACTCTTGTTTGTGTTTTCGTTTAAGGGATCAAAAACAGGTTGAAATGGTCTATAACAAACGACTTTACAAATCAACCATATAATGAGGTGACCAGTGTGGGAAAACTACAATATGGACCTTTTATATAATCTTTAACGAGACGTTTAACGTTTTAAACACAAAAATGTACTGCCTGGTTTGAGAACCACTACTGCAGATGATCCCAGTGATGAATTTTGTAATATGTTGGCAAAAACATGAAAAGCACTGTCCTTCTGGACTCGGATGCATTTCTAAGAGAACTGAGATATTATTGAGGGTCTCTGAACAAGCTGAGTGTTTTCCCATGATGACATACACATACATATTATTGCCTTTGCTCAAGAACCCTTCAAGCTCCATAGTGTTTAAGTGTATATAAAAAAAGAAAAATGCTTCAACTCAGCTTCACAATTTATGTCAGGCATCAACGATTCAAAGCTATTTCATATTTCACACGACAATACGTTAAAGTTTTTTGTCCTTGAATGCTAATAACTAAAATCAAACGCGAGTCAGTGTGTTGTGCTTTCAGGCTGAAGAACACATGAAGGAGACCACATGTGACGAGCCTTCAGTCCACGTTCTTTATGGTACCACATCAAAACCTGGGCTCACGTCTGTTCTAATGTAATTTCCTTATGCTTTGTCCACAGTAAAGTCTCCTCCTTTCTGTACACTGTCTGTAGCGTCCGTCACGTCCTCCATCACCAGCGGTTTCAAGGACTCTCTGTGTAGTCTCTCATTCCTCTCCGTCTCCTGCACTGAGGGGGGCGCCGTGGTCTGTAAAGCTGGAGAAAGGTGCTTAAACTCTTCCTCGTTGATGTCGTAGTCCTTCATCTTGTAGTCCAGCACCCACCAGCGGCCGCCAAAGCCCACGTCCACCACGCACCTCGGCAGCTCCGCCCAGGGCACGGAAAGAGCAGAGCACTGGGCCTCATACAGGTCGCAGTCTGAGTCAAAGTTCACCTTGTAGGTGAGTGACAGCAGGCCCAGGCTGAGATACCGCAGCTTGCCTTCGTTACGCAGGTTCACCAGGTTCTGCACGTGCCCGTCGGACGTTCCGCTCCGTATCCACGGAGACAGCAGGGCCAGTTTATTGGACGTGTCCAGCAGATTAGTCTGGAAGGACGTGTCGTCTGGATTCGTGTAATAACAAGCGTACGCCCCGCCCAGCAGCGCCACGTAAACCGAGGCCTTAACGGGGCGCTCCTTCGCACCAACAAACACCTCCCGGCATGCCTCCTTATAGTCACCCAGCAGACTGCGACACCACACGCCTGCAAAAACACAACATGCTTTTAGAAGGATCAGAATTAGAATCAATGATCCCAGAGGAAACTGCTAAGGCTACGACACACAGAGGCAAGAGCAAAACAAAAAATGAGATAAAAAATAAAGCTCTCCAGAAAATACTCTGTGCTAAATACACTATACTTTGTGGCCAGTAAGAGAGGTGGATATAAACACTATAGATAAAGGAAATAATGGGGATAAAGGTTGGGGATAGGGACTAAGCCGACTTCTTCTTATTATTCACAAATGATAACTTTTTACAAATTATTACAGAAACACACACTAGGTGGCCTAGTGGTTATGGAGTTGCCCCCATGATAGGAAGGTCGTGGGTTTCAATCCCAGGATAGCTAGTGGCTCTATTGAGGTACACTTGAGCAAAGAACCACCCTCACACTGCTCCCCGGACACCCACGGTTGGTGGCTGCCCACTGATTCACTTGGTGAATGGATTAAGAGCAAAGAAGGAATTTCACCATGTGTGCTGTTGCGTGCTGTATTACGGTCAGAGTGTGTGATGTGCGTTAGTGTATTACGGTCAGAGTGTGTGATGTGCGTTAGTGTATTACGGTCAGTGTGTGTGATGTGCGTTAGTGTATTACAGTCAGTGTGTGTGATGTGCGTTAGTGTATTACAGTCAGTGTGTG
>JBBPDB010000028.1:2455392-2470553 GCA_037974465.1 Brachypetersius altus | reverse complement strand
TTTCCAGTTAAGTGTACCATATGCATCAGACGTTTAGCCAACGTTCTGTGGGCGTGACGTCTGAGGCTGAGACTACCCATTAGGTCACCCCTGTTTCACATACTGTTGAAAATGTGATTAGACTGGATATCTTGTCAGTTATGCTTCAGTTTTTACCTAAACCAGCCAATCAGAAGCAGGGAAACCCTCCTTCAGTGTTAATGAATTGTAGTGGGTAAACTGTCTGAAACGTATCGCATTGCTAACTCAACAACGTCCAAACAATCTTGCAACCAGTATGAATTGTATGGACTTTAGAGAAGGTGCCCATATGTGCCGCTGTCCAAAGCCCAAAGTGACTGAAATACTCAGACACTATTCTAACAACATTTGCATTATTAGTTCTAGGGTTACATTTTTTTTCAGACATTTCAGGGCTTATTTCATTAAATGTCCTTCTTTGATTTTGATCAATGGGTCTCCAAGACACTCTCCGTTCACAGATGTACTCAGTGCTGGATATTAATAATCAAATAAATCATTTTTAAAGTCCAAAATCAGAGATGTAATTTAGGCTGGAGACATTTCTCCATTACTTTTTAAAACACAGGTCAAATCCAGATACAGGGCCAAAGTCACCTAGACTCATTTCTGCCCTCTAGTGGATAAAAACCGTCCGAAACAAAAACACTGACCACCAGAACACCGTCCAAGAAGCAGTGGCCCTCAAGGCTGGTGGAGGAAAGTTGCCCTCTATTATGAAACCAAAAGGGGGTGCTCTTATATTAACACACTACCTGTCAGTCAACGAGCAACTCATTCAATGTGTTTAGAACTGAACTGAATATTCCACCAAAACGCCGGTTTGGGTTTTTCTTCACAAGCTTTCATTTACACACAGCTGATTCACTCTTGTAGAACCAAGCTGGCAGAAAAGGAAATCTGTCACAAACAAGGATTCCCCATCCCTTTACATTCCAACTGAACATGTAAATAAAATACATTAATGATAAATCAGTATCAATATAGAGACGTGTGGTCAATGCCATTATAGCTTCTCCTTCGAAAGTGCTGTAAACGCCGCATCATTTCTTTTATTTTTGATGTCACTTACTTTAAAACGATGCTTTAAAAGAATATTTTTAAGTCAATACTTTCACCCATAAAAGATAAAACCTGAGAAACTGACCGTTTTTGCAGCTTTTTCAGAGCTGTCTATTGCATACATTTTTATTACCATCACACACTGTTGAAAATGCGTGATTGGACTGGATCTTCGTCAGTTACACTTCAGTTAGAGAGCTGTTTCTCTCTCTCTCTCTCACACACACACACACACACACACGCACACGCGCACACACGTCAGAAGCAGGGAAACCCTCCTTCAGTGTGAATGAGCTGTGGCCTGAATATCCAATTAGTCACATCAGAATAATGAATTCAAGGAACGTTTTTGCAGTTTTGTTTCAAAAGATGGACTGTGAGGAGTATGCCTGAAACTTTACATGCCACCTAAAAAATTGACAATCCGGGCCCTTTGATGTTTGCCCGTTCTTCATTGTTTTTTCTTTCTCTTTGGTTAATAGTAAAGTTTAATAGCTGTACCATTAAAAGGGAAAACCCATATTAGTGAGTCTACAGAGCAAGGGATGAGAAAATACACTTTTTTAAATTTTCGTATTCAGAATATTGTCTATAGTAAAGCTCCAGCACTTTCAAAAGAAAGCAACCTTCGCTTGAAACTTCTCAGAAGCCAATGGGCAGCTGAATTCTGTGAATGCACTGATGTTTGAGCACCACAGCAGTATTTAAGGCCTATTTTAGCATTGGTTTAGACTGTCGGCTGTTGTTTTGTTGGATATGTTGCTGAAATGAACGTACTTTATTCTTATTTTTCTATTTGTGAGGATTTGTGATGGAGGGCACGACCTTCTGTGAATATTACAGTAAAAAAAAAGTATGGGACGTCAGACTGACAGAACGTCTTCTCAAAGCTGCTTTATCCAACTTCATCCAACACTTGAGATACAGTACAAAAGCAGCCCAATTATTTAGCCTTTCCTTAGAACCAATATGAGATTCACAGCTTACCTTACACGCAAGATGGAAAAATATATATATATCAAGGTGATCTACAAAAATATTTGTAAAAAACACAAAAACTGATCAAATTCAGCAACAGCCCATAGACTTCCATTCTGAACACATTTAGACAGAGTTTGTTCTCGCAATTTCGGGAGAAAACTTACTGTCTGTGGTATGAATCAAGAAAAACTTGAATATTCACACCAGGGCTGTAACTATGGATTACATTAGTAATCAAGAAAATTTGATGTTTAGCAATTTAATATGCATTAAATTTGTGTTTAAAGATGTACTAGTAAGACCCTGCTGGTGCGAGAGTCCTTACAGTTTCTACGCAAAAAATGTTGATTTCTGCAAAATCCAGTATTACGACCATAATTGTCATTATTATTGCAAAGTACTTATTTACCTTCTGGAGAACAGGAATTACCTATTTTTTGTATCAAGCAATGCATTTTAATTCAGTAAACATGAAAGACCACCAATTTGTGTATTTCCTTTCCGAGGGCTGGAGAAGAGCGGCTGAACTTCTCCAGAACTCAGGAGCACGAATAACAATTTAGAAAGTCCCACCGCAGTTACATGTGCGTATGTGAAGAACTGCCAAAAGAAAATGTAAACATAAGTAAATGCATTGATTTTTTCGGCCTCTGGAACAGCCTCGTATGAACCTCTGGACCGGGAGGTCACGTGCAACTACTGTCAGAAGAAGCCAGACTTGTAGGGACGTCTCCACCAACATTTAATTTGCACCTTCTTTTTTTTCTTTTTTTGTTTTTCTGTCTGTTGCTTTTTTTGTGAAAGGAAAAAGAAAAACAAACAAAAAAAAAAAAACCCCAAAACAAAAAACAAAACAAATCAAGAGGTTAATTCTACAAACTAGCAGGCTTTTTTTCCCTCGTAAGCTAAATCAAAATCAAAACTGCAAAATGTGTGAATGGAAGCGATGCATACACTTTCAGAGTCTTTGTCTGGACTACCACGTCCCCGGCATGGGGGGAGTAGGAGAGGGAAAGGGGGGAAAGGAGGGAGGTCAAAGCTAGTTAAGAGAGGGTCGACTGACGACTTAATCCTCTGGTTACCTAGACAACAGTCTCACAACACACAGAGCTCGACAAGACGGGTTTGTTTCCGGGATGCAAACTGGGATACGGATCCAAGAAGCTGTCCTTCCGCAGAGGCCGGCAAGCGTGTGACCGCAGTCCCTGCCCGGCTCATCCATCCACCTATGCTAACGTGCTAACATGCTATTTCTTCCCTCCAGCATGGACTGTCCTTTTGCAGCTTCCCTCCATCCGGTCCTCCGAAAGACTCAAAAGGAGGGCTTTGGGTCACTGGTGCAACAGCGGCTGGACTGAGGCGGTTTTGCAAACCTCGTAAAGCTCTTGAGGGGGTGAAAAATACATCTAGCCACACACATCTGGGACTGCACTACGTTCAAAATAGACTGGATGGTGAGGGCTGGAAAAATGGAATGAACTACAAACATGAACCCTATCTACCTACAAAAGGTTCTCTACAGGCAGGTCTGACGGTCAAAAGGTGCCACTGAGCGTCTACAGCATGAACTGGTGAGCCGTACGTGTGTCCAAGAGGGCAAAGTGGCCCGAGAACAGATTTCATGCTGAAAGTGGGCAAAACGTGTGTGCAGTCTGACAAGATAAACACGAAGAGAGAGATAGAGAGAGGGAGGGAGAGAGAGAGAGAGAGAGCAGAGAAACAGTGGGACAGTCCTGCCACAAATCTCAGGTCAGCATCAAAGGTCTGTCTCAAGCGGCTAGTGTGAACGTGTCTGAAAAGCGTCATCATCTTCATTTAAAAACTGTCCTTTAATCAGCATTCGGTCCAACTTGAGTTTATGTCCATTGGATTTCAAAGCTCATGTCAGTTTGTGCTCCTTCAGTCTCCTCGACAACCGAGTGCTGCCCCCTGTGGCTGGTCATGGAATTGAACTGACAGTGGCACACCTCGGACTGAGAGTTGAACGCTGGCGTCGTAGGATGGGGGACGGATATGTGAATTAAAAACCAGACAGAGAAAGAGAGACAGAGAGAGAATATATACGAATATATAATATACATATCGAGACGAGAGAGAGGAGAGGTGACGGCCAGAGACTGCAGCACTGGATTTGGTTTTTCTGATTTTGGCTGTGGTCAGTTTAGGAGGCTGGACATGCAGGGGGCCCGAGAGGGTGTGGATGGGGGCGGGGCTTAACTCCCATAATGCATGGTGTTGCTTGGGATAGCCATGGGAGAGGCCATGGAGATGGCGGGGCCGCCCATGGTGAACTGGTTGGTGACGGGGTAGTGAGAGCTGCTGCTGGAACCTTGCTGACCAGTTGTGGCTCCTGGAAAAACAATGGGACGCAAGACAGAGAAGTTAGAAAAGAGGGGGAAGAGAAAGAAAGGCACTTAAACAATTCATGTAGTACTACAATGTTCAATTTTTTACATTTGTACATTTATTTTTGTGTATTTACTTTAGTTTAGTTTGAACTCGTACAGAGGACAATTTTTAGTACCGCTTTATGGTTTGTTTATTCATTTATTTATTTTTGGGAATTATTTGTTAGGTTCTCTGGACCTTAGTATATGTTAGTATACATTTGTGTTATTTTGACTCTGAAGATAAATAAGTGCTCAAGCCTGAGAGAGGTGCCCGGATACAGACCAGCCACAACAGTTATGAAATCATTTACATGCAAGCAAACACCTGCAGGAGTGTATCATGTGTTATTAGTCAAAAGCTACAGAATCTCATTACTTGTGTGTAAACATGAATTTTACAGCAGTGCTCACATTCAGCATTAAGAACGGTCTTTACTTAAGCAGCACCGCTGAATAAAATGCTGCAATGCTCCAAATATAAAATGTAAACAATAAACGCAATAATTGCTCATAAACTTTCAGTGTAAGTTGTATCTTGCATGTCATGACAAGTTCACAGCACCTGTTTTACCGGGCAAAATCAACATTGGCACCATTCAGGAACCAGGAAGTAAGGTTCCCTCACCGTGCAAGTGTGTGACTAGACATGCATATGCGTGGCTGATACCAAGAGGTCAGTCAGAAACATGAATTTGCATATACGGAGCCATGCAAACCTCTACCTCTAGTACAGCTTGTTTGCACTTTAGATGTTGCTCTTGTTTGTTATTGTTTCAATCCACAAAGAATATATCAGATAATATTGACAACCAGCACATTCTTATAACATGATGGACATTGTCTGGACAATTCCTGCCCAGGCAACCCTGCACAATAGCTCCAAATGTCCTCTGTGGAAGGTTTCTTTATTGACGAACTACTGGTGCGATCAACAAAAGTAAAACGAAAACGCCAGCTGTCAGGTGTAATGACTTTTCCAGGCCCAGTAATTACTTTAATAAAGGCCGTTTTGGAAAAACTAAACCTGGCCTTATAAAAGAGCAAAAACAGAAACTATAACATAGTTGGTGGTCTTGGTTTGTATTCAATTAAAACGGTGTTATATTTTGATAAAGTTCTTGTCCATTTCTTTATTCAGGGGCAAATCGCACAATGTTTTTCTTCATGCAAAAGACACATTTTCAAACATATTCACTTTACTTTGGACAACGCAATAGAGAAAAGTGAGAGAATGGAAGGGTGAGAGACACCAACATACCCTGGACAATTCCTGTGCTCATGATGGAGCCCATTCTGGAGTGAGTGTGGTTCACAATCCCTGTGTTCACTAGGGAGGGGGAAAAAGAGAAAAGAACATTTCATGTTAATTTAAAAAAAGGTGCATGAAAGGTGACGTATGCCAAAATAAAAAATGGTCAGTGTATGTCATAAACCACAAAAATGTGGGTTTTTTTTTTTTAGTTCATGAATAAAGGTATGATGTGCTATTCTTAGGGTTGTTAAATGGGTACAATTGTTCAGTTATTCTATTTAAGAGAATTTTTATTTAAAAAATGAGCAGAACAGAGAATTTTATCTGGAAAATGTGGAACATGAAAATCAATCTTCAAATAGTGAAGTTTTTTGTTTTTTTTTTGACGTCCAATGAGAGTAATACCACAAGCTCCGGCCACCTAGAATGCATTTAACATACATTTACGTTTTGTAATTTAGCTGGTTGTTGATTTATCTGTAAATCTCTAGCTAGCACTGTCCAGAGAACTCTGCTGAAGGTTTTAATTTAAAATCAATTTAAAGCTGAATAGAGGGTTGAATGACAGGGTTACAACCATGGAATTGGTCTCATCAGCACATGAGCAGATAGGACCTGGACTGCAGTATTACTAATTGTTTGTGGGTCAAACTGGGATTAAATCCATTAACGCTGACTTTATTGCATTGTATTTGCAATATACTGAACTGCAAACGAGTTGATTTTTGCCAGAACTGGTTAATTACACTCAGAGAGAACAGCAAACTACATTTGCTGATCAAACAACCCTGTCTGTTTGCCTATAAGCGTGTGTGTGTATATACGTATCGGTATGTGTGTGTTGGCGTGCGTGCGTGCAGGTGCATATCCGTACGTGCATGCGTGTCTGTACCAAGGGGGATGAGGTTGTTGTGAGAAACTGTGGAGCCACTGCCCCCGATGACCGTGCTGAGGTCATAAGCTGCTGGCATCCCTAAAAAACAAAAAGAAAACAAGGCAATGAAAGACCAGCCATGCGAAACACACACCTCTCCCCTCAGAGACCTTATGGAATGCTGGGATCCACCACTGTTTTCTGGTTATTGCTTTTCTGATGTGTACGAGTGTGTGTGTGTAAAATGTGCAGGTCACTATTGTTTTTAAACTATTGCGCACATCTGATTCAAAATTCCAAACAAAAAAAAATGTTTGGAGAAACTAATACAGTAGTTACGCTCCAAGAGCGCCTGCGTATAGTGAAAAACTGTATTGTGTTTTGGTATTTGGAGTTCATTGTGTAAACACCAAATATTCCCCTAGAACAATTAGTTTAATGCATTACCCTTAAAGAAAATGTAAAGGTAAACATTTCATTTAACGTAATTAAAATACAGGGCTGTAAGAAGGACAAAACAAAAAACAACCGAATCACTGGGAGACGATCCACGGGGGATATTCTGGTCTGCAGCTGCCATAGATGCAACAAACGACAGCAGCAAGGAGAAATAAATAATGAGAAAACTATATTGATCCTGCTATCGCTAGCTGTTAGCATTAGCAGCGTGCAGTGAGCCAAAACAAAGGAACAATAACACTCTATCCACATGTTTAGACAGGGCACAGTTTTCTAATACTAAATAAACTGAGATAACTGTTGAAAATTGGGGGAAAGTACAGTGAGCGTGGGATGTTCCCAACCAGCAACAATGAGAAATAAATAACGCTCTTTCAAACCCCCCGCCCTCAAGTACAGTAGTAGAGAGGATATTTGCAGTTTCTGCGTTAAGACTAATCCGCAACTGCTGATCCGTGTAGAAGTGAGGGGTTACTGTACATATAAATAATTTATTATACCTTGGAAATGTTAAACTACAACACTCTGCCATTATTTGCAACTTTTAACAATACTGATGTTAAGAGCAGTGTGTGCGCATGCGTGACTGTTTTATCCCATCAGAAACTGATTTAGGAGTGAAGCTGCTGGAATACAGACAATAGAAAAGCAGCTCTACAAACACTACTGCACTCACAGCACTTAGGCGTTTCCTTTTTTTTTTTTTACACACACTGCAATAGTTGTGCATTTTACACACACACAGCCACAAACAGTACAAACTGAACAGAAAAAGAGAAAATGGTCTCTTTTTTCCCCCCCATGGCTGTGTGTGTGTATAAATGAACTAAAGTCAGTCATCTTAAACTGAACCTGAAAGGGAACCAGCTGCCACAGATCTCAGCGATCATAGTGTTGACAATGGAAAGAAAGCTTAAAGGGACTGAATCCTTAACAGTTGTTCATACCACAACTCCTCTTAAAACTATTTGAAAATGTGTACTTTTGTTTCTTGTGAGTATAAAAAATAAGAATGGACATTGTTTACAGAAATGTACAGAAAATAAACAGTTATAATATTGGTTATAAATTGCTCCGTTGACACAGGCACAGGACACACGTCTTGTCTATTCATAGTCTTCTCTCTTCATAATGTGACCCTTGGGTCCAACTTGTTCACAACCCTCAGGGAAGGTCAATATCGCAGCTTGCTTCATGTAATATGAAATGTTGAAAACGCTTTCAGTGGTGTTCTATTTTTGCAATATTGTACTCTGCATACTTTGGCATTTAAGTAAAGTGATCCCTTATAGTCATGCGTGAACACAGCAGAGCAAAGTGTGAACAATGTGAAATTCTCTCTTTGCATTGAACCTATTCACTAAGTGAAGCGGTGGCTGCCACCAACAGGGGCACCCAGAGAGTAGGGTGGGGATGGTACCTTACTCGAGGGTACCTCAATGCTACCAATAAGTATTCTGGGGATTTGAACCCACAACCTTCTGCTTCTGGGACAACCCCCTCACCACTAGGCCATCCTTGCTCTCAAGAAACAAGTTAAATGAACTAACGAACCAGACTTCCTTCATTCGAAATGTGTTAGAGCATGAAAGTGATCAAATTTGCAGGACAGGTGCAAAGGGAGTAAAATTAAAAAGCACTGGCGAGGAGTGTGTGTATATACCTGACACGTTCATGCCTTGGCTCATGCTATAAGCCCCCCCAGAGTTCCACATATTCTCAGAGGGAGAGCTGTAGTGTGAGCCAGGTGGGGGATTTGGGTTGGTGCCTGTGTACCTATAGAAACAAAAATGAGCCTGCATTTAGTCCATCTGCATGATTATTAATGGAAATGAGCAACTTTTCAAGAAGAAACTTGAATAACTGATAAAGTTCATATTATTGGTAAACTCAGCTGTGTCACATCTGACCAGAGTAACATTAAGTAATGGTCAATAACTAATCATATCTTTAAACAAAGTGACGTTCATAATTGTTTTGCAAAGGACTGTCAGATTGCATCATTAATACCAGCTCACCTGAAAAACGGATTCTTCAGGTCCAGGAGGTTGCTGGACTTGGAGCCTGTCTGATCCACTTGAGCGACGATGCTAATGTCATAACTTTGTCTGAAAGATACACAAGACAAAACCTTTTACATGGAAATTCCCATAAAACTTTGTATGAGCCTCATGTAAGCTTATGGACCAAATCAGCACACTGTGCCTCAGATATTCGTGAAGTGATTAAAAGATCTCAAACAGACTTGCTAATACAGTTATGTTCTGAGGGAGGTTAAAAGTTGAACTACCACTTTAATCAAATATGGATGCAAAGAAATGACTTATGCCTCGCCAAGCATCCGTTTATCGTTTCAAAACTAATATTAAAAAAAAAAAAAAACCTCACCTCTTGTTAGCGATTAGGATAGCCGTGCCCGACATCGTGTCTCCAGCTTTGGCGAAGAGCGGCGACTGCAGCAGGCAGCGAACCTGATACCAATGAGTGAGGGGCTCTGTAGGAGCTGTGGAGAGCCACACAGTCGCCCTGCAAGGAGAGAGAAACACAATCCGAATAAGAAACAAAAGAGAGAAACAAAAGAAACAGAGATAGAAACATGGGAGGGAAAACCAAAACAGAAAAACAACATAGAAGAGAGAAACAAAATGGGAGAGTACAAAACGAAAGAAAAAGAATTGGTCTGAATTGTTTGTTAAAGCTTAAACACTAATTCCAGTTTACTGTAGTCAGTGTTTTAGCTGGGAAATTACTTTTACAATACTAGATTAAATGATTAGAAACTAGCTTAAGTCCTTGAAACATTCATTGTGAACAACGCTTGCATTATTCTGACCAATATAACAGAAACTTGTCTGGCAGTGCGAGTGGTCAGGATGTTCACAATAGACAATAAAAACAGTTTAAAGGCCTCTGCATCCTGCAGCCTGCTGCCATATCAGTTTGCAGAGGCTCACATCAAAATAATGATAAACAAAATATAGTGATTCTCTTCCTTTACAAAAAACCCTCAAATTCCAGAGTCATTGTTAACCTTTACTGGTAACTAAAACAGAATGTGCAAGCAATACTTTCCACAGTGGTACAGGCCTTTTCCTAGTTAAAACCACAGGACCTAGTCATAGCAGTTTAAGATTAATGCCATTTCTACAACCATAGTCGAAATATGATTATTTTAAATCAATATTTGTTGCATCGAGTTTCACAGACATGGCTAAATTACAAAACGTCCACAGCACTAAGAATAGAACTGAGCAGCACTAAGCGCACCTGAGCTGTTGCTTTAGGCTCTTCTTTAAGAATGTGTGTTTGTTCGCACTTAAATGTATTCTATATTTGCATTCACACATCAAAAACGAAACCAGAGCTGTCTGGAGTGATAGGATATCACACGCACATGGCATTCTCAAGGTCAAGAAGAATCTCCGTTCTACAACCGCAAACATGATCGAACGAGCCTCAGATATCTCGGGAAAGAAAAACAAGCACCGAAATGCATCATTATGCACAGAAATGACAGGAGTGTTCACACACTTACACAGATCCCATAAACGCCACGTCAAACCAGAACGCCAGGCCGTGTACCAGCCCTGAGTGCATCATGTGAAACTTGAATGGGATCTCTATCCTAAAAGAAAAACAAACCCAAATAAAGAAATAAATATAAACATCAACCAGAAACTCGCATGAAAAACCTGCCACCAGAAGGTAGCAGAGTATTGTTACATCAAGTATCACATTATTCAAATCTATTTTCAGTCTTGATTTTAGATTTTTTATCTTTTGTTAAAATCATTTGCTTTTAATGAGCTATAACACATCAGTTTATCTCCTGGACGTTTTTCAGTACAACTTCCATGAAATTCCTAAAACCTAAAATGTATAAACTCTCTTGGGGGACAAAGCAGTTTGACTACATGCACAGCATAAGTTCCTGAACTCTTAATGTTTTATATTATATTTGATATTAAATATTTGATATTAAAACACACTTTCCACATGCTTCTCATCCAAGCATTAAATATATTTTAATAGAAAACATGATGAACCTGTAAAGGTCCTCCTCTTTAGCTTCTAAAAAGTTGACTGTGTATTTCACTGACTTGGCCATCAGGATTCTGATGTCGAACGTGTCCTGAAAGAAATAGAGAGAGAGAAAAAAAAAATCAGAAAATGAAAAGTTTCATATGATTAGCAGTTTAACGTCATGATTAACACAGTGGTAACATAGGGGTGTGTGTGGGATGTCTGTATGGCCTCTTGTCAAGCACTGGGCCACAGATATGAGCTCAGCTCTCGCTCAGACGGCCTTTGCAGTTCCTGAGCCTGAACCGTGAAGAGGCACTAGAACAGTGACCACCACAGTGAGGCTGGTGCGGCTGCAGCTTACTGTTCCAGCAGAGTAACACTGCCTCAGGCACACACACACCTGCACAGCTGACTACTGCTGGACACACACACACACCTGCACAGCTGGAAATACACACACTGTTTCCCTACATCCCTCCAGTGTGACCAGGTGGACCTGGACACAACACTGATGCCTACAATGGAACAAACGCTGATGACTGGATCCGAAACCGCAGCCTGACCTCGTAGAGGCATCTTAACCGCAACCTAACAGTTTATAACTTGACAGTCTATGATTCATCTTAACTGTAATTAACCATATTAATAACTGTCAGATGGTAACAAATACAATCTGACAAAACTGGGAGATATTTTCCAGCTCAATGCACACATCATTATCAAACGTTCCAAAAATAGTACCATAAAGAAGAGTAGTGGGGCTGGAGTCTCTGTGTGAGGGAGATGTGAAGTGGTTTTTCTCTTTTATTTGCTCTTTTAAGTCACCTTCTCTATATTTGACTGTCAAAACAGACTGTTAGCACTCAGCTAATCAAGACTCACCATCAAAAGCAAATACTAAGAGATTTACGCAGAACATGTGCAGCCCGAATGTCCCAGGTCTCAGCTGTTCTTGTGATAGAGTCTGTTCAGCGTTTCCAATATGTTTAGATTATGAACCACTTGGAGGAAAATGGCCAGGAAATTACAAAACACTTTAAGCACTTACATTTTAATACGTTCGTAGAACAATAAATAAATAAATAAAAATATACATGGCCACAGTGACCTGAACTGTTTTTGAGAGATATACCAAAAATAAGCACAGGTTTACTGTCCAAATACACTGCTAACTAAGTGCTAGTGCTCACACAGTTCAGACTGTGTGTGGACACTATATACCATCACTTAACTCAGCCCTGTCCCAATTTGGACTCGCCTCTTGTTTCTCATGCAATTTCGCCAGCAGTTTCCTCCTCAGCTTACATCCCACAATGCAGCAAAAAGCCTAATGCCCACACAATCGCTATCCAAACTCAGCCTCCACAAACGCTGATTAAAAATGTGCCTACATCCAAACCTCTCACACAAAGGATGCATGAATATACACTTTGTGAGGACAATACACTGATTCCTGTAGAACTGTAATTCTACACCTACACCTAAATCTGACCCTAACCTTACCTCAAAAATCAAAAATCAATATTCTGTCTTGCTTCCTTTCTCCATAAAAAGCTTGTGGTTAAAAGTCTCATTAAACAGAATGTAATGACCCCAGCAGGGCAAGAATAACACCCTATTTTCTGGATCATGCACCAAAAACCGTGCACAAAATACATTTTCTTGATGTTTCCCCACTGCAGAAGCTGATACTCATCAGTACTTCAATACTGATGTACTACTGATCTCTATTACGTACAATAACCACTATTTGTGATACAGGCTAGAAACAGTAAGTTACTTATTTAGTATTTCTACCTAGAGTCTAATGCATAGTGTTTATGTAATTTCTTTAGACTTATTATATATTGTTCATGTCTGTTTCTGATATGTGGAGCACAGAGTAGAACGGATTAGAATCATACAACAAATTCGTAATTTAATTTGTCGTCTCACTGGAGCCTTGAAGCAGGTACTGTTATTACCATCTAAACAAACAATGTTACCTTTATCCACATAATAAATACAAGGACTGTGGTACTTTTTGAATGTCGGTTTGCCGTGCAATACTAGTCTCTTACTGAATCAACACCAAATGCAGAATGTTCCATTTATGGCACTATGCAGATACTTTGATCCAAAGCGGCTTCAATTCCCTAACTACAGTGGATAGTCTCCCTGGAACAACTTGGGGCTAAGGGTCTTGCTCAGGAACCCAGTGGTGGTATTCTGAAGGTAGGATTTGAACCCATGACCTCTTTGTCCAAAGGCAAGCACCCCCCAGCACAGCCCTGTTAGCACAGAGACATCCTGTTTCTCTTCTACATTATCATCCTACACTAATTCTGCACTGAGCTTTGGCTTCTTAAAGCCAAACACAGCTGCAGCCAATCACAAGTCTGCAAAAAGCATCCAATCCTATAACGATACTGAGTTAGGAAGGCAGGCCTTGCAGAGACAGAAGTGTTATACCTTTTGTATTACAGACTTTGTTTTTATCGTTGTCATGGATTGGTATTAGGAAAGACAATTACCTCTTTATTAAACCTGACACCTTCTGTGACAGCTTTGTTTTAAAAGATGATTATATTAACGATCATAGCTGTGTATCAGAGATGCATGCTTACATTGCCGTCAAGTCCTATTAAAGTGGATCAGTGTAAATTACCAGTAGCTCCTGAAGTTATGAATCATGTAAGAAAATAAATTATTGTTGCAAAGGTTGAAAGATGCAATACCTGAAAAATACCATTCAAATGTATCAGTAATGTAAAGGTAGAGTCCAAAAACACTGTATCTTTCTTTACTCACCACAATGGGCTGTCTGAAATACTCATCTACAGCAGCCCCCCTCAGTGCAGACAGATCCACCCCATGGAAAGATGGCTGGTACCTGAAACACACACACACACACACACTTATGTTACGGTGAACAAACCAACATGCCACTCTTCTTTCCTAACTCTTTTCACACCATCCTTCCATGACTGGTGTTCAAATTTCTTTTCTTCTCCTCTAGAGTGTTCTTCTAAATGAAGTAGTGAACTATATGCTGCATAGAATCAATTTGAATAATTTTCAATTAAGTGTTATGTAAACATTATCCAAAATAGAATTTTCGTGATATTTTCAAATTAAAAAGTACTTTGTGTTCCATTACTGGGTGGTACTGTGCAGTAGTGTGTACTGGGAACATGAATTGTGTGAGTCATAGCTATTAAAGAGTCACTGCAAGGTCAAGGATGTCATCACTGAAGACGCTCACCAGAAGTTGGCTTTGGTGAACTGCTCCATATAGAGCTGCTCGTCTGTGAAAGGTGCGAGGTGGACGTCGCCAATGGTGGGGAACATTTTACCTAAAAACACAAAGCAGAGAAACCCAGCAAATTATAATAACACTACAGCACACATCCTGCATGCCTTTTCACTTTCACATACACATATGACTAAATTACAGCTTATGAAGTCAAGTAACACCCAAGCCCTGATCCCTGATTTGATAAGCTATAATTTACACTTACTAAAAATGTGGCTCTATGTTGCTAACCTTCTCCAGTGCAATAACATGCATATGGTGCAATATTATATTATTAACTACGGAAGGTCCTCACTTTACTGCTGTATTGTCTAGTTATCGTTTCGGTCATTCCTTGCATTCCAACTGCCTCCTGAGCAACTTATGGTGCAACACTAGTCACTCTCTAAGGTTTACATCCCATTCACACTATACTGTTACATTGCTGTACATTGTTGTGGGGTCTGTTTATTGTGTTTGTATTATTTCTGTTGTAACTTTGTTGAATGTTGCTCCATGAAGAAGCGTCTCATCACACAATGTACGTGTTCACAGCTGCTGATGACAAAGTAACCACCAACTAACCATTAGGTTTGAGGAACTTCTTAGCGTGCAGGTAGCTCTCCAGCATCCTCTCATTAAACAGCATGTAGCCCATGGGCTCGGAGATGATGATGTCCACCTGCTCCGGTAAAGTCACCTCCTCCATCTTCCCTGGGATCACCACCACGCGCTCCGTCAGTCTGTTACTGTTCACCAGCACCTGCAAAAACACACAGCCGAATCTAGAACACTCCTGCACAGACACCCCCAAACCTACAA
>JBBPDB010000028.1:2437148-2448088 GCA_037974465.1 Brachypetersius altus | reverse complement strand
TAAAATATCAAGGTGAAAGTCATCATAGCTTGCCTAGTATAGACCCAGCTCCCAACCCAACTTTGTGAATAGATTAAGGGCGATATTTTTTTCATGGCGCGATATGAGTCTCGGGTTAACGCAGCCCAGCACTAATTTAAATATTTATACTCAAATTCTTCCTCCTCATTGACATCAGACCCTATAACACCTCCCACTTTCACCCATCAGACTCTAACTCCTCCCCATGCCACACCCACCAATCAATCCATATAACTCCTCCCCCTGTAATCAATCAGACTCTATAACTCCTCCCCCTGTCACACACCCACGCAACAGACTCTTTATCTTCTCCACCGTCACACACACACACACACACAACATACACACACATTTGATATAAACTCTTGTTTACAAAATCTTTTCAGAATCTTTTCTCTGAAATGTTTTACTCTAAAAACAGCTTGCAGAGGCTACAACCAAGTCTTTGGAGTTTTATTAAACAGTGTCTGTTGTAATAATAGCATGTTACCACTAGAGGGTGCGATTGAATCACCACACACAATGAATGGGTCCTTAGTAAAGTACAAACTGCAAAAATCTGATCTATTTGAAACGAAAAGGAGTGAGACTGTTCAAAGGTCAAATTTTATACAAAGTATTGAACGGGGCGTGGATTTTGATGTCGCTGTTTAATATAACGGCAGAAAGTAATGTTAGCTCGACTGTATTCGACATTAAAGCGTGTCCCTCTGAAGAGTAATCAACAGCGCCCCCTATAGGCATCGAGCAGTAGTTCTATGAAATGACCACTGTAAAGCACTCCTTAAAGAAATAATTGATGCCATATTGATAGATAATACTTTATATTATATTTTATATTTTATATCATTTAAATTATTTAGCACCTTTTTGCAACAAAACCACAATATTTTAACAGTAACACATAATATAATCAGCAGTAGAGACTGATGGCAGAAGGGAGGAAGGACTTTCTGTAGTGCAGTCTCTAAACTGGGCTCTTACATTTTTTTTCCCACTTTAAATCCATTCTCAACAAGCATTTGACCTTCGTTCTGTGAGGTTAAATGAAGAGTTTAATGTTGCCACATCAGATCTGTGAGGGCACACAATCTAATGACAGTGCATTTCAGCTTGAGCTGCTTCCCTGGCTGACATTAACACCCAAATCTTCACAGGAATTGTGTATTCATTTCTTTGAAAGCCAGTTATTTATTTTAATATTTCAAGTTTCTGGTTTGGGACTGCTCACGTTTCCCATTTCATTTATGCCTGCAGGTCTGGAGATTTCGATCCACATCTGTGCATGAGCAATAACATATAAAGCAAAGATACAAATAAAAAAGAAACTATTTTTTAGAGTAGGACAATGATGAAACATGTTTTTTGGCGCCAGACAGGATTTATACCATTGGGCCATGAAGGACTGTCAGGCTACACTTGACTCGACACACGGCTGAGGATGAGGAACCTTCTGCTCAGCTTGGAAACAAGTTGCTTTAGGTGTCAGTTGTTGCAGTATTAGAGAGTACAGTCAGTCAGTTCAAGTGACTGACAGGCGATTCACGGCGCTTAGCAGCAAACACACACACACACACACACACACACACACACACACACATACAAAACACAAACTACGCATTGACTGGTTTTCCTCATCAATTAAGCCAACTGGCTGTAATGACTGTAATCACCCTTAATTGTAATTGTCAGACAGGGCTGTTTATAGCAGTAAGAGGGCATTAGGCAGTCTGTAACACACAGAGATTTACAGCCACTGCAGGCTGAGTGCTGACACAGTACAGAGCGCTGGCAGGAGCTACCCTACACCCTATAGGTCAGAAGACTGGACGGACAGTAGAAGCAAGAAGACACAACACGTATACGAGAAGACCGTATATGTCTTTTATATTTCAGTGTGAGAAATTCATAGACCAACTGATCTTTTATCAGAAAGCACATTCATGTTGTGCAGAATGAAGCAGAATCCAATACCGAATCCTAAAAGTTGTAGGAAGTTGATACAGCAACTAAAGTCTTCTATGATGCTCTACTTGTTCTGTTTTGACAGACTGCAGTGCACTGCAGGAAATGTAGGAGGCGATATAGGCTTTATTATTTCAAAACCCCTATATAGTGTTTTATGATGCTCATGTAATCCACATCGTCATTCCAACACACCACAGAAAGTTTAGGGGCTAATAATATTGTTTATACTGAAAAGAGCCCTATAATGTTCTACAATGCTAACATTGCTAACGAGGACTAGAAGGCAATATTGACTCTGAGAAATGCACCTCCAAAGCCTGCTCAAACAGGATTCGACTTTTTCATTAAGGCACTGACTTGTCAGTGCAGTTCAGGACCCGGCATGATTTACTGTGAGCTATAAAAATAACAAAAAACATACATGTGAAATGCTGAGGACAACCTTTTTAACTCTTAGAACCAGAGCATCATCGACCCATGCGGCAGTGCAACAAATGTCAAATATCGTCAGACGATAAAGCAGATAATCAAATGGAAGTCCCCCGGGTTTGTGTTGATACTTAAGGTGTCAGATGTTATGCTCAGCTTTGTTTTGTGTTCCCACGTAGTCATTTGTAATATTTAAATAATAATAATAATATTAACCGCTACTGGGGTGTTAAAAACAGCATCATGCAAATGAACATAAAGAACAAAAATAAACACATTTCTTTCATTTTAGGTCTTAGAAACAAACAGATCTTTGAACCCAGGAGAACTTGCAGGATAGTGTTTGCCATTCATTTTTGTAGTATCTTACAATAATAAACACTGTAGTGAGGAGCTGGATGCATTTAACGGAAATAATCTAGGCGGCCATTGTCTTCAGCTGTTCGTCAGCCTTGCAGCTCCAGTTCCGAACTAAAGGATCAAAATTCGGACCCAGAAAATGTCTTGATTGATTGATTACATTTCACTGAACCAAGTCATTCTAGGAATAATTAGTAAATTGTGGCCCTACACGAAAGGTTAAAGAGTCATGACTTCTTCCTACACAAACTGAGCCTACAGATTGACTCCCAGGGGAAACTGCCTGCCTGTTTCCTCTCCTTTTGTTTCCTCTCTGAGAGCGCCTTCTCTCAGCGGGTTTGATTGACAGTGACTGAGGAACACAGGAAATCACTGGATCTCTAAGACGGAGTGTGTTAGTCATGCAGCTGCATGCTGCTGTATTGATTGTAATACATATAAAAAGCCTGGTGTTTAATTTCACACTCCCACTGAGTAGCTAATACAGGATTAAAGGAATACTCCCAATCTCTGTATGCTGCCTCTGCAGCTTACTGTCATGATACTTAGAAAAGAAGAAAGCCTGTTAACATGCTGATAATATATTGAGTGGGCAGTTAGTTCCTTAGACATTGCTTCTGATTGTTGACAAAACTTTAGAGAACTAAACAGAATATATATGCTGCTGTTTAACGGCGATATTTTTTTTATCGCACGATAAGAATCTCGTTAACGGCCCAGCATTACTATGATGTATATATGATTAGTATATTAAAGATTAATGATAATAAATGTATAGAATTATTATTTGTACATATATCGTGTCGACACTATAAATATGTTTGTACATATGCATACATGTGAGAATATATATACACATACATCTGAACACAAGATCACAACAAGACCAGAGACATGCAGCAGAGAAGACAGACACATATGTGTGGAGATCCTTCACTCTGGACACACAAACAGTGCGGAGACCTGCACAACCTGCAAGTGTTAAAGAAAATTCAAAATATTAGCCTTTGTTTTGTTTAGTTTAATTGTCATGTTGTTTAATTGTCATGAGAACTTTAATAAAAGTTGTTCAATGTTGGACACCCATGTTCCTCCACCGTGTGTGTGATGACGTCATCGAATGACTAGTTGACTTCAACTTTGCTGACGGATTAGTCGACTTGAAAAAATCTAGAGTCGTTAATGCCCTAATCTATTTACACTGATTTTTATTCTGATTCTGTCCAGTGTGTCCAGCTCCTTTAATTTAAAACTGTAATTTAAAAACAGGTAATAATAATAACGGCTACTGGGGTTTAAAAACAATGCCACATGCAAATAAAGAACAATTAACAATTAAAAGAGCCAATATCACCATAAGGTGCCTTTGGTGTCCTCATCACACTCACTCAGTTAGCATGAAAAAGTAGCAGAATAATAAAAGTCTGAGGTCTTATTATAAGTGGCCAAACACTTGCATACATATCAGTACAATGATAAGTCTCTTAAAATGTGCTTCCTTCATTTTATACAATTGTATTTCATTGGATGTATGTGATTTTGGCATGTCCACAACACTGCTCTGCTAACTACAGTGTGTGTGGTAAGTGGTTAAATGAAACTAAATTAAATTTTTTTTACATGGTTTTATTGTCCACAATAAGTTGTTTCATAAAACAAGTAATTTTGATCATGTATATTCTATTTTCATAATCATATCGAACATTTTGCATGTGTCCCTGAAACTGCTGTCCACCCTGTCATTATGGGGTAACCGCCCCTTTAAGAATCCCACTGATGTTCTCAGTGACATGACTATGAGCATTTTGTCTTTCTTCAATGGAGGCTGAAGCAGTGGCTAGTTGCAAAGTATGTAGTTGCAATGTTTTGTAATTTTCATCATATTATGTGTGTAGTTGGATGTTGTCAAGCTTAACATGTCCACTCTGTCATAGTGAAATATCAATTGATAAAAAAAACCTATAAGAAATTAGAAATATATTTGTAAAACAGTACACAGTCAGCTTGCTGACTGTAACATCTTGCTAAGGGAAGGTCCACCATGTGCTCATTAAATGCTAATATTAACCAAAAATGTCCACCCTGCCATTGTCCACCCTGTCAGCAAGCCTTTCATGACAGGGTGGACATGGTTCATGACAGGAAGGACATACGCATGGTTTAGGCCACATGCTGATAATGTTATACATATTATAACAGCTCTTACACATGTTTTATGACAGTGCATACTATACATAGTAAGAATGGACAATATGGACAATTTTCTTTTTTTGCCATATCAATATCAGCAAGCCTATGATAAGGCAAGCCTAGTTTACCAGGACTGCCAATTAAAGTGTGTAAGGGAACATTTTGAATAATCTTTTTCAAGGAATGAGATCTAAAGAAGAAGGGTGTCAGTGAGCTCAGAGAGAGAGAAAAGAGGGCAAAAAGAAAGAAATGGAGAGAGGCAAAAAGTCGAGCCAGAGCCAGAGCCAGAAACAGGACCAGCTGCTTACAGTCAGAAACACCACCCAACTCCCCTGCTGAAACTCCTGAAAATCAGCATGAGTCAGGGCCCTCCAGGTTAGATCAATGGAAGTTTAGCTGATGAGACTTATTAGAAAGTTTAGATTTATTTGAAAGACAATATCAACTGTTTATGACCCATAAAATGACATATTGATAATTAACTTGCTAAAATCTTTTTTAAAATCCTTACAAATATTTTGTGTTTCAGGCAAAGGCGTCAAGGGGAAAGCATTCGAAGGAGTTTGAAGAGAAAACTGAAAAAACAGATCGAAATATTAGAGGCACAGCTTGCAAAAGAGAAAAGTAAAACTGAGAAATATAAGAAGAGGTACCATCGGGCCAAGAAAGAAAGTTCGTCCAAATCACTACGTACAAAAGTCAATGCTTTGTTGGCACGTCAATTCACCCCTCAAAAGGGCTCTTCTTTTCCATACATCCCTAATTGAAGATATTAGAAGAAAATATGAACATGCAAAAACAAATAGAGAGAAGCAGCTGATAGCAAAAGTGGTCAGTGGAAACATTCTAAAGAAGTATAAGCTCCAAAAGCATGCCCAGACTGCTTTTGGCTACTCTAAGAAGAGAGCAAAGTATTTTGTGGATCTGACCTACCGTGGTAGAAGGTGCGTCAGTCAAAATGAGATTAGGAAGAACGTTACATCATTTTTTCTTCGAGATGATGTTAGTCGAATTACAACTGGTCGCAAACAAACGGTCACACGGCTGAAGAAAAAAATGCAAAATAGGTTGCTTACTGATACAATGAAGAACTTGCATAGGAGGTTTCTCTCTGAGCACATTGGCCACATGACATACACCTCCTTTTGCCGTCTGTTGGACTCCAACATATTTTCCACACATCTCAGATCCTTTTGGGTGGTAACCCCCTCTTCCTCTGACCGTGACACATGTCTCTGCAAAAAACATGAGAACTTGTAATTCATTGCCAATGCCTTGCAGAGCCAAGATTTACTCTCCTCAAGAAACACTGAGGAAATGTCTGAACCATGTGTGACCCGAAAGCCAAGTCTGTGCTTATGGTGAGTGCAGTGAATGCCTCCTAACTTGTCATCCGATGCTGAAAACCCCTGGGGAAGAGAACATTTGTTTATCTCAGTGGATGACAGAGAAGATCAAGAAGGATGAGAAGGTGTCAATAATAACCGTGAAAAGGGAGATAACAACAACAGAGCATGAACTTAACACAGATTTCCAGGAGAGGCTTCTCCATTTTAGGAGCCATGTCTTCAACATTAAATGGCAGTTTGATGCCTACAGGGTGCTCAGGAGGAGTCTGAAGCACAATGAGTCCCTCATCTATATAGATTTTAGTGAAAATTACTCATGTAAGTACAGCAAAGAGATACAATCTGTGCATTTTGGAGGCTCACATAAGCTAGCCAGTCTGCACACTGGAGTGCACTACACCACTGGTGAACAAGCGTCACACACTTTCTGCTCCATATCACCCTCCAGAAGACACGACCCTGTGGCCATCTGGGCCCACCTTGATCCTGTTAGCACACTTCATTTTTTCAGCGATGGGCCTGCAATGCAGTATCAACAAAAGGGAAATTTCTTCTACCTCTCAACGGAACCCTACAAGTATGACTTCAAAGAAATAACATGGAATTTCTTTGAGGCTAATCATGGGAAGCGGGCACCAGACGGTGTGGGTGGGTTAAATACAGAGACATTTCATGTCTGTGTAAAAGGGAGGAAGGTGTTTTGGACTGCCCCTCCTTTAACTTTCAAGAGGTCACTCTAGTTAATGTTCCTGTTTCATCTGACAAGTCCCCAGCTTGTGGAAGGACAACAGATATTCCTAGGAGACCAGAAATGATTGAGGTAAAGCACATCGGAGAGTGGTGCGTCATTAATTATGACAATGAAGCATACCCAGGTATCATCATGGATGCAGAAGGGCACAGAGTGAAAGTTAAGTGTATGCAACGCCATGGCATAAACAAGTTCCGTAAGTGTCTGCATGGAAGTATGTGGAACAGCAACTGTGAAATTTCTGTAATATTCTGTTTTTTCAAATCAAATGTTCTCCACGTAAAAACATTTTTCTTCTTGTTCTACAGTTGAATGTTTGACTTTCACTGTGCAGAACGATGTACAGAGTTTAACGCTAGAAGGCCACATTAATTTTGGACATCTTTATTCAGTGGCTGCATGCAGGTTGAGTGGATCAAGACCAGTCTGTTCAACTGGTAATTTCCCCCTACATGGGAAAAGGCATTTTTTGACATAATTTTCTTGCATTGTTCCTTGCATTAATGAGGTCATTCAATGACATTTCACAACATGTCCAGGATGAGGTTGCAATGCACAACTCTTCTATTTCCACCTCCATCAACCAGCTCGTACACATGGGTCTGAGGATTCATGTTCTTAATGGTATAAACAGTTGGGTCCCACTTATCTGCCAGTTTCCTTTTCCTCTCTCGGCTTTGTTGGCAATAAGGACTCTGTCGCCTATGCTCAAACGTGTACCCTTGACTCTTTTGTTATAGTTCTTTGCTTGTTTATCTTGCCTCATGGAGGTATGAGATCAATGTCTTCGCATAAGTGTCATAGTCCACTACAACCTGTCTGAACATTACATCAACAGAGAGCCTGGGAATGCGACCAAACATCAGTTGAAAAGGGGCATAGCCTGTTGTTTCATGCGCAGTGGCATTATATGCAAAGGTCAGGGCCTGAATCTGTTCTGGCCATTTATGTTTTTCTTGAAGTGGAAGAGAGCGAAGCATGTTGCCTAAGGTGCGGTTGAATCTTTCAGTTCCCCCGTTCCCCATAGGATGGTAAGCTGTGGTGTGTGACTTGGTAACACCGGACAACTTTAATAACTCTGTCAATAGAGCACTTTCAAAATTAGCTCCTTGGTCGGTGTGAATTCTTTCCGGGAATCCATACACGTAAAAGACATGGTCCCATAACTTCTTGGCAACCTGCTTTGCTGTTTGATTTTGACAGGGGAAGGCATGAGCTAGTTTAGTGAAATGATCAGTTACAACAAGCACATCTACTGTCTGTTGCCTTTTGTCCTCTGCACTCCAAAAATCCAAACAAACTAATTCCATAGGGGCAGAAGTTTTGATATTTTCTAATAGAGCTCTGGCAGATGGTTCAGGTGTCTTTGCTAAAATGTACTGCTAGCAATGCCTAACATACTCTCTGACATCACGCTCCATTTTAGGCCAGAAGAAACATTGTCATGCGAGGCACAGGGTTCTAGCTTGTCCTTAATGACCAGCAGCATCATGTATACCATGTAAGACCCTTTCTCTAAGGTTTTGGGGTAGGACAAACTGGTATCTCTTCTGCTTACTCACAGGATCTTTGCTGAGCCTGTAGAGAAGTCCATTCTGGACCTTTAATCGATCCCACTGTTTAAGGAGGGTTAATGCATTCAGGTTCATCCCTTCCTTCTCACGTCTTGATGGTCGTCTCTTCCTGTTCAGAAAAGACATGACTTTTACAATGGAATGGTCAAGTTCTTGACTTCGTTGGAGCTCATCTGCTGACATAACAGGAACATTACTGTTACCACAGGGTGTAATATCTTGGAGAAGCTGAATGGTCTGCAATGCTCTAATCTCAGTTGTTGTGTTCTAGCACTCAAGTAGATCGAATTGAGCTTGAACTGTCTCACTGTCGTTGAGTAGGTTTACAGGGTTAGACTGAGGGGAGTTCTGGAGACACTGGACCTTGAGACAAAAGATGTCCTGAATGCTGTCTTCATTCACTCCTTCAGCTTCTGCAAGTAAACAATCATACGATTCGGTGACAAGTCTGCAACTGATTGTTCTTTTGAATGGATCTTGGCTCAGTGCATCAGCAACTATGTTTTTGGAACTAGATATGTGTTTAATGTCAAAGGTGTATGGTGCCAGTTTGGATACCCATTGCTGTTCACAGGAGTGAAGTTTGGGCTTGGTCATTATATATGTGAGTGGATTATTGTCCATCCACACTGTGAACAGATGACCTTTCACCCAATGGCTGAATTTCTCGCACACACTCCACTTAAGCGCTAAAAACTCAAGCCTGTGTGCTGGATAATGTTTTTGGGATTTGCTTAAGGATTTACTCGCAAAAGCGATGGGCCGAGCTTTCTCCTCACCAAAAGGAAGTTGAGACAATACGGCGCCAAGGCCATCCAAGGAAGCATC
The DNA here is from genome assembly GCA_037974465.1 of Brachypetersius altus. Classification (NCBI taxonomy): domain Eukaryota; kingdom Metazoa; phylum Chordata; class Actinopteri; order Characiformes; family Alestidae; genus Brachypetersius; species Brachypetersius altus. Next base: position 2,438,618 of record JBBPDB010000028.1, on the reverse strand, counting down.
AATTGACAAAATTAGTGGTTGGGAAAAATCAGGGTGTGCGAGGACTGCACAATTAAGAAGACCCTCCTATAGATTCAGAAAAGCTGTATCACAATTAGGTGTCCAGTCGGCAGGCTGGAGCCTTCGATAAATCCCTGCTTTCGCATCCACCTTAGTCCTGCCTCTCCTTTTCTGTCCAGCTGTGAGGGCAAATAAGGGCTTTGCCTTGGCAGAACATTCAGGAATGAAATGTTGGTAGTAAAAAATCATGCCAAGAAAATATTTGATTCTTTTTACCGAAGGTGTGCAACAGTCATCCTCCATTAAGTCTGCTTTTGTCATTTTTGCTCAGTTTGAGGTTGTGAAGCTGTAAGCGCTGGAATACTACCTCCAGTCTTTTTAAAGCTTCCTCCACACTTGGTGCAACCACCAGCAGGTCATCAAGATAGCACAACAAACTGCTAAAATTAAGGTCACCAAAAATGCTCATCATCATCCTCATGAATGAAGCTGGACTGTTACACAATCCCTGTGGCATACGGTTATACTCATGTAGGCCCATAGGGGTTGTAAATGCAGTGTATTTTTTGTCTTCTTCGGCCATTGGGATATTATAGAAACCTGATGTCAGGTCCATAGTACTGAAGAAAGCATTTCCACCCAATGCTGCTAAACAGTCTGCCTGGTGTGGTAACGGGTGTGCATCTTTGATGGTCTTTGCGTTAAGCCACCTGAAATCAGTACAAATCCTCAAACTACCGTCCTTCTTCCATGCTAAAACTAACGGGGAGGCATACTCACTCACAGATTTGCAGATTATACCCTGCTCTTCCATTTCTGAAAGCACTTGTCTAAGCATCTGGTAGTGAGCGGGGGGGACGGGACGATAGGGCAGTCGGAAAGGCCGCTCATCAGTAAGCCTAATACGATGTACAAAGTCTTTGGCTTCCCTGAAATCTAAAGTATGTTTGGAGAATACGTCATGGTATGTCTCAAGCAGCTGAACCAAGTTTACCTTGGCTGTAAGGCTAATTGGACAGGGGTCAATGTCAAGGTTACCAAGACCAACATTTTGTAGCCATTGTTTGAGATCAAAAGAACAGGTTGGCAGAGATTCTTCTACTGGTGAGGTTATTTCAACACGTTCCACTCCTTGAAACAATTCAAAATCCTCAATGGCGATTCCAAAACCCTCCATCTGCTCGTATTTGCCATGAGATCCAAAAACTGGTTACACCTGGTAGGTGACTGTAGGCCACTACTGGAGAGAAGGGGAGAGAGAGAGAGAGAGAGAGGATCGCGGAGGACGCTGGCGCTTGTTGTTCGCCGCTTCCGCACCTGACCAAATGGTTTGTTTTTGTTTTTACTTTTATTTTTGTTTTTCTCATCTGCTATTGCCGGCGCGGTACCGCCCGGAGACTGCTCTACACTGCTGTAGCCACTGCTGCCCCCGTGGATATTTCGGGCTACCAACTATACTGCTAAAACAAC
>JBBPDB010000028.1:2357063-2399028 GCA_037974465.1 Brachypetersius altus | reverse complement strand
AGACAGACAGACAGACAGACAGACAGACAGACAGACAGACAGACAGACAGACAGACAGACAGACAGACAGACAGAGAAAGCAAAGCAGGAAAGAAATGAAATTGTGAGTGTGAGACAACAAATGAGAAAGAAAAAGTGAGAGTGGAAATGAGAGAGTGAGAATAAGAAGGGAAGAGACAATAAAGGAGAGAGAAAGAGAGTGAGCAAGAGAGAGAGAGACGAAGAGAAAGTGAAGAAAACAGCACTGCCGCAGAAAAGAGAAAAGGGGGATATTTTGGTTTTAGATTAATCTATGTGCCAATGATCCATAAAATGGCTGAGAAAGACTAAGACAATAATCTCTTGCTGTCTTTTGACTAACAGCCTGTTCTGTTAAAATGTGAATCCCCAAACCCACAACTTTCAAGACCTTCTCATTCTCACCAGCAGAAACCTACAGAAACCCTGTGTCTAGTTTTGCTATAATGTTAAGTTATTGTTTATACCGAATTACACGTCCAGCTACATTCTCGTCAAACTCTGGAGCAATTCCAAGCTAACGTCACAATAAATGGGGGTGGAGGTAGCTCAGTGGGTAGGATACTTGCCTCCGGACAAAGAGGTCGTGGGTTCGAATCCTACCTCCAGCACCACCATTGGGTTCCTGAGAAAGACCCTTAACCCCCAAGTTGGTCCAGGGAGACTGCCCCCTGTAGGTAGAGAATGGAAGTCACTTTGGATAAAAGCGTCTGCTAAATGCCGTAAATGTAAATACAAAAGAAAGAGAGAGTAAGTGTGCATGTGTGCAAGTAAGAGAGAAAGAATGAGACAGAAGTAAAGAGAATGAGACTTTATTACTACTAAAAAAAATCATGTTAGTAAAATATATACTGTGGGTGACTTCTTCTCTTATACGAGGTCTCAGTGACAGTAATGCAATGGAGGACATGCATGCAAATACATTAATATATGCCTTTGCACCTTTATCTTATTTGTAACAATGTGGATAGTAGAAGACTGGAACTGACCTCTTTGACCGTTGTCTGTGTGTGTGTGTGTGTGTGTGTGTGTGTGTGTGTGTGTGTGTGTGTGTGTGTGTGTGTGTGTGTGTGTGTGTGTGTTGTGCTTTCAGAGTAATGATGCCTCTGGCAGCGCGTGGAACTGGTTGTACTTCATCCCCCTCATCATCATCGGATCGTTCTTCATGCTGAACCTGGTGTTGGGTGTTCTGTCCGGGTAAGGGCTTCAGCTGAAGTTTGTGTGTTTAATTTGGCTACAGATTTATTCTTTGAACCATGAATATTAATTTATGCAATTGCAGTGCTTGACTTTCCATAACAGCAATACTAAAAAAAGTTGGTAGAATCATTTATTTCAGTGTTTCGGTTTTCAGCCAAGTGTTTCCTCATTTTTCGGTTTTGGCCCAAAAAATCATTTCGGTGCATCGCTAATAAATACAATAGATAAATAAATAAATAACAGTTAAGTGAATTACGAGTCACACAGTGAAGACACTGTGAAGTGAAGACAAGGTTCTAGAGAGAATACGAATTTTACTTCTTTAAAATGGCAGATATTCAGGTCACTTTTTGGCCTTGTGGGAATATGTCTCACTTCTGCAGGTTGTGTTTAATGCCATTTTGTAGCGTTTTCATGACAGGAGATTAGACAGAGACAGAGAGCTGGACTGGGATTACTTGATCCATTACCTGATGGATGCTTAAATGTAATGCTGATAATAGTAAATAACTAAAATGATGATAATGATCTTAATGCTTAGATACTTTTTAAGCATTAGAACCCTGCGTATAAAGCAATCTTTGAGTTGTATTACTGTAAATGTAATTAATTTATTACTGTATTTACCTGCTAATACCAAAGAAAAGGACAGAGCATACCAAAGAAAACACCCATGAATTACAGTACAGTCTATACAGGGGTAACATTGAGGGTAACATTGATATCTCACATTTTAGCACTGCAAGAATGAATGTAATGAATAAATGAATGTAAATGAGGCCAGTTATAATAGACCTAAACTTGGTCATATTTGTATATTGCATGTATATACTGCTCGTCCTTTTTACCTTATTTTTTGCTAAGTATAAATGTGTGTGTGGGACACAGGGAGTTTGCCAAAGAGAGGGAGCGCGTGGAGAACAGGAGCGAGTTTCTGAAGCTGAGGCGGCAGCAGCAGATCGAGAGGGAGCTGAACGGATATCTGGAGTGGATCTGCAAAGCTGGTTTGCAGCGAATTTTCTTACACATCACACATAAATGTGATCTGTGTCATATTAATAACCCTTGTGGCTCTTTTTTTTTTAACGATACTGTTTGCCTATTATACTTTGTGATTATTTCCTAATGAATGTGTCACATGGAGATGCTGAGTGTGGAGTAGGATGATAATTGCGAACAGGATTTTATTAACAAAAGAACGAGAGGCAGGAGACTAAACAGAGCACTGAACTATCATAAGGACTAACAAAAGGTAACAAAATAAAACAAAAAAGAGACTGGGGAGTAAAAATAAGAACACAAGAGGGACAAAAATACACAGCAAGCAAAAAAAAAAAACGTGGAGCAAGAAAGAACCAAAGCAAGATTCGCTTATGAATGTAGTTAATCATGTGATCTCGGCCACTTTTTAATTACGTAAGTGATTGTGTGTGTGCATCCCTTGTCATGAATGTAAATATTTGACGTATCGTTTTTGTTGTGTTTAGAAGAGGTGCTCCTGGCTGATGAGGAAAATGATGTTGATGACCGGATGCCCTTTGACGGTACGTTTTCCGGAAGTTTGCCTTTGTCTTCCCCCACCCTTCTCTCTCTCTCTCTCTCTCTCTCTCTCTCTCTCCATGTTTGCTGAGGGAGTGATACTGTATCCTCTATTCTGTGACTAGAATGTCTGAGAGATGTGTGTGTGTGTGTGTGTGTGTGTGTGTGTGTGTGTGTGTGTGTGTGTGTGTGTGTGTGTGTGTGTGTGTGTGTGTTTGAAATGTACTCAGAAGATTTTCTGGAGTCCAGTTGTTTTAACACCAAGACTGAAAAAGACGGAGAGGCTAAAATAAACATGTTGTCTTTTTGTAATTCTGTGCTGTACAGGTTCGAGGAGAAGACCCACCATCAAGAAAAGCAAAAATGACCTGCTGAATCCAGAGGAGGGGGATGGAGACCTCACACTTGGTGAGAACATTTGGGTCCATTAAACGATCTGTTATTAACTAAACACTTTCACGTTATTTACAACTTAACCAATGAACTTTGTCATCTGTGGTTTGCTGTGTTTACATGGTGATGTGGAAAAAACCTTATTAGCAGATAATACCTTACTATCCTGAAAGATCTCCCGGGTTCAAAGATCTTGTATTTTATTCCATTTTTTTCAAAAATCTATAATAAAAGAAATGTAGTCATTTTTTTTCTTCATGTTCATTTGCATATGACGGCACCCCACTAGAGATTATTATTTCTACATGTTTTTAAGTTACAATAACTTTATGTGACATAAGATTCTACGTGACATAAGATCTCTTAACAAAGCATGATGTCTGACACCTCCAACATCAAGACAAACTGGGGGAATTTGTGTTCTAACTGTTAAAGGGGGTTTATAGTTATTATATTATTGTAAGTAGACATTTAGAGCCCCTTTTCCTAGGCATTTTGGGAAAATATTTACCTGGGTTTCCTCTCCTGATGTTGGCTCTATTTCTCATTTCAGGTTCCCCGTTTGCCCGAGCCAGTTTGAAGAGCTCTAAGCTGGAGGGTTCTTCGTTCCATAAGAAAGAACGTCGGCTGCGTTTCTTTATTCGCCACATTGTGAAGACGCAGGCGTTCTACTGGACAGTGCTGTGCCTTGTGGGCCTCAACACATTGTGTGTGGCGGTGGTTCATTATGACCAGCCTGACCGGCTCTCAGACTTCCTCTGTGAGTCCAACAGAATCAGAAAATCAGAATCAGAAAACTTTCAGAGGAGATGCACTGATGTGGCATTTGTAGGCCTCGAATTGACGTCATGTTACTTTGTGTTTTCTTTCTTTAAGAAGCAAAGTGAGCATTCGACAGGTGAAAAGCTGCCTCATCCTCTGTATCTCCATTTCAGATTTTGCTGAGTTTATCTTCCTGGGTATCTTTATGTCTGAGATGTGCATCAAGATATACGGCCTGGGGACCAGGCCCTACTTTCACTCCTCCTTCAACTGCTTTGACTGCATCGTAAGTGCCCTGCTGTCCTCACCCACCATGCAGTGAGGGCTTTTATTTTAGAAAGTGACCACCAATAAAAGGCAAATACATTTATTTAGCAGTAGAGTGACATTAAAGAAATACTAAGATTAATCTCTATCTACTGTATCAGTAGTGTACAGTCAGTTACCACAGACAATAAGACAAAAAAGAACACAGAACCCTGAAAGGCATAACTGAAATCTGGTACCCGGTACCGTTCCTGGTACCATCTTGGCCGAGGTTCCAAGCGTGCTGAACCGATACTAAATGATGATGTGTACATATTGGAGGTTACTGATTGATGGTTGCTATGGTTACGCCAGTGTTGTTGACTGAATGTTAGCGTTAGCATTAGCGTTAGCCTAATGTTGCTTCATTAAGCCTTTTCTGGTAAGCCAATTGTCTCCGTTTTGTGGTAAACAGTCTCAAGCCAAGAATAAGAATTAAAAACCCTCTGATGTCATCCATGCTGCCGATTGTAATGATGCCGGGTTTTTATCCCAGCTTAGAGCGCTCCGCTCAGGCTGCTGCTCAGAATGTTTGGTTGCTATAGCAACCAGTTTTAGGTCAGAGACCAAACTGAACAGAGTTGAACTGAAATGAACTGAGCTGGTACCAGTCAGTGGAGAACCTCCTATAAATACTTAATACTATATATAATTTACCTACAGTTAAGTAATTCACTAGTAACACAAATGGTGGTTAGGTGTCTGTAATAGAGATCAGTAGTAGATCGGTAATATTGATTGCGGTAAGACACATAATAATAAGATATTGCACACAATGAGCATCCAATAAGAATATGTAAAATAATATCTTACTTATCTGGCTCTGTAGAAGAAAACAGTAGAAGAAACAGTAATTCCAGTTGCTTTAACTGAAGTTTTCTGCCGTCCATCTGCAATCAGGAAGAAATCAGTGAAAAATCCTCCCCCAGTCTTTGTCAGCATTTTACAACATTCATGCCCTTTGTTCTTGTGGCTTGCTGTAATTGACAAAGCTTTAAATGTGTGTGTTGTGTGTGTGTGTGCGTCTTTGTGTGTGTGTGTGTGTGTGTGTGTGTGTGTGTGTGTGTGTGTGTGGCAGGTCATATGTGGCAGCATTTTCGAGGTGCTCTGGGCTATGATCCAGCCTGGGACCTCGTTTGGGATCAGTGTGTTGCGAGCTCTCAGGTTATTGAGGATCTTCAAAGTGACCAAGTGAGTCTCTCGCGTCTTGTGTTCGTCTCCTGGTCTTTACTGTCCCCACATACGTCCATTTCGTACACATACATCCATTTCGTGCCCCCCTGCTGTCTGTCTCAAACTATATTAAAAGAATGACACAGTTTTCCTCCTTTGCCCAGATGTAGCTGATCTTTCAATCCATGTTAAGCGACTATGTCTGCTTTAGTTTTTGGAGTATTTGGGCTAAAATTCTAAATAGAATCTAAAAATCAAGATTCAAAATTCTTTATTGGTCAAATACATGACTATACATGTATTATAAATGCCTATAGGACACGTATTTGTCCCTTAAAATGTCTGTCAGTAAATGAAAGAGAACATTCAAGGCTTAGCAGAAGAAAACATTAAACATTCAAGTGTAAACAAGATCCGCAGTGTGCAAATGCAACTTATTTTGCAATACCTGATATTGAAGCAAGGCGTTTGCCTGTGCTTTTGTCAATATTAAGTATTTGTACATATTTCATGGATATTTAGTAATAAAAATATATCATACATAATTGGAAATCATGGATGCAGATATTTTTCAGATTGCTTAACAAGCTAATTCATGCTGATTGCATGAAGCTTATTGATTTATGTAGGCTTTCATTGCTTGTAAGCTCTTATACAAAGCTAAAGAAGCAAACCTCAGACACTGAACATCTTTTTGGCAAATCACCTACTGTCCAGGAAAGGGGGTTAATGGGCATATGTTGTTTTTTAACTGAACCATTCTTTTCTTCTTTTAGCTATTCTTTTAAACATCTCTTGTTATTGTACTGATGAGCTTTCTCACACCTGTCTCCCGTTTCCTCCTCAGATACTGGGCCTCTCTTAGAAACCTAGTGGTGTCTCTGCTGAACTCCATGAAGTCCATCATCAGCTTGCTCTTCCTCCTCTTCCTCTTCATCGTGGTCTTTGCCCTTCTTGGCATGCAGCTTTTCGGAGGACAGTCAGTAGCATGGCCTCTTTCCTTTTCTTTTCTAGTCTTTTTGTCTCCATTAGAGCCTTTGATTCAGAAATTTAGAGGCATCTTACCATCAATAAGTACCAAATACCTAAAGAATAATTTGACAATTTTATAGACTAATGTAAAAGGCACAGATTTGAACTCTTGGTTAAGGCAGGTGATAGTAAATCACACATATATAGGTATAAATATGTATGTATACATAAATGCTGATATATGTCTTACTAATTGTATTTTAGTATGACAGTGTGAAAAACACATTCACATTTAAAGGCCGGGATGAATTTGTCGTAAGGTTTAGTGCACTGATTGAAAATTAATATGGTTTTACAATTAATTTCTTATGGTAATATTAAACAGTCCTAATTTTTTGCCTCATTCTTTCATTTAGGTTCAATTTTGAAAGTGGCACGCCCCCAACAAACTTTGATACCTTTCCTGCAGCAATAATGACAGTGTTTCAGGCAAGTAAAAACGATATCATTATACAACAATACTTTCAAACTCTAATCGGACACAGTCTTATAACAGCATGCCCATTTAACATGTCTTATTATTCCAGTGACCACCAGTTGCTAAATGGTTTGCCTTGTTCATCTACATGGTCCAGGTTGTGGTGGATGAAATCATCTAATGCAGTGGTTTTGGAAATCTACTTTGATGCCACAGCTTCTTCAGAAGTTCTTAATTTGCTCATTCAGATGCTTTTATGTTGAGTAACAGGGAGGAAGATGGGAGGGTGCGGTGCTTTATCACTGGCAAAAGGAACTGTACTGTATTGTGAACTTTATAAATAAAGTGACTCATACCCGAGCTGAACCCAAGCTGCTCAATGGCGGAGCCAAAAGCGGGCCACGGCAAAGCTGGCTACATAGCTTCGATTTGATTGGTCAAAAAATGTTGTCATGACAACAAATAAACAAACTAGGAAAGAGACCGTTGTCTGCCCAAAAAAACAAAAACCCAACAACAATGGTCTAACAAACTAACAACTGGGAAGTCGACAAAGTATAAGCTCTAAAGAGAAACACGAAGGTGATCCAGGACATCAGTAACAAGTTAGATGGGTTGGTTTTGAACCACAAAGCAGCTCTGACAGAAAAAGCCTTCTGCTGGTTCAAGTCATGAATGCTGTGGTTTTGGGACGACCAACCACAAACCTGTGGAGAGAATTGAGTCAGAAACTCCGTTACTGGACTGAGATACACTGGAAAATCAAAGTGTGATGGTGCTTCTGTACCATCACAGTACAGTGTAGGTACAGCATGGTTCCTGTAGATCTGTGGGAAAAGTTCCTGTATATTTAAGTGAAGCCCAAATTTTTCAGTAAAGTTCTCCAGGAGGAGAGTTGGAGAGCACTGATTTACTGCAACCAAGTCGCAATCATCCTTGCGCACATGTTTTTCTCTTTCCCTCAGATCCTGACTGGAGAAGACTGGAACATGGTGATGTATGATGGGATTGAGTCTCAGGGAGGAGTCAACAAGGGCATGGTCTTCTCCATTTTCTTCATTGTTCTCACTCTCTTTGGCAACTGTATCCACATTCACATGAACTCATGCAAACCTTTATTTATATATACAAAAAAAGTGCAATTATATGAGTTCGTTTTTCATACTGAACCTTTTCGAATGGTGTTTATATAATTGAGAGGCTGTGTTTTTTTGTGTAAAAACCAACAAAATAATGACAATATACAAGTTTTTTTGTGTAATCACGCAGGCCCATGACCTCACAGCTCCAGGGTTGGGGGTTTGAATCCGGGTCTTGTTTGTGGGGAGTTTCTGATTGGTCAAAAAATGTTGTCATGACAACAAAAGTGGTGGTATGGGTTTCCTGCGGCGTCTCTAGTTTCTCGCACAGTCCAAGGACATGCATGTCACGGGGATCTGGGGATTCTAAATTGACTGTGTGTGTGTGTGTGTGTGTGTGTGTGTTTGCGTTGACCTGGCACCCCACCCAGGGTGAGTCCCTGCCTCATGCCCGTAGACCCCGGAATGAATGTATTCTCTCAAACACACACACACACACACACACACCATTTGAACTCATATTGACAGTCCAGAGTCTCTGTTGAGTTTACCTTGACCCTTTGTGATCAGACACACTGCTGAATGTATTCTTGGCCATCGCTGTGGACAATCTGGCCAACGCACAGGAACTGACCAAGGTACTGTACACACATGCAGATCTAAATACACATTCACTATAAACTTGGCCACAGCATCTTTCGAATCAGTAATAATGCATCATTTTGTCTGACTTTTTTGCCTCCACCTTAAAATCAGTATCTGAAAACTGTATTGATCACGGAGGAAATTACTGTTGCTACGACACACAGAGACACAAAGACAAGAACAACATCAAAAAATATATATAGATTATGTTGTAATACATATATGTATGATATATATGTATTATATATATGTACCAATTTATAACAATATTCCATATGTCACATATACTGTTGTGAAGTATCTGTATATATTAATAATGGTCTATAATACCTATGAAATTAAGTGCTTACATGTATTCCTACATGTCATGACCATTATTTGATATGTTATTATGAAAAAAACCCATAACCTTAATTAAAAGAGAAGTGTCTCATGCTTTCTTTTGGAAAAACCAACAAAAAACCCAGCCTGGACCGTTCTGGTGGCTGCGATAAGAAAAGCCCTGATTTTCTAATATTAGAGCGTTTTTTTGCTGTATTCAGGATGAGCAGGAGGAAGAGCAGGCAGCGAATCAGAAAATTGCTCTTCAGAAGGCTAAAGAGGTGGCTGAAGTCAGTCCACTGTCCGCAGCCAACCTCTCCATCGCAGCGTGAGTGTCTTTGTCTTTCTTTCTCTCATTCTTCCTGTCTTTCTTTCTTTCTTTCTTTCTTTTTTTCTTGTTGTCGGTCTATCTTTCTTTCTTTCTTTCTTTCTTTCTTTTCTTTCTTTCTTTCTTTCTTTTCTTTCTTTCTTTCTTTCTTTCTATCTTACTTTTTTTCTTACTTACTTTCCTTTCATTCTTTCTTTTCTTTCTTACTTTCTTACTTTCCTTTCATTCTTTCTTTCTTTCTTTCTTTCCTTTCTTTCTTTCTTTCTTTCTTTCTTTTCTTTCTTTCCTTTCTTTCTTTCTTTCTTTCTTTCCTTTCTTTCTTTCTTTTCTTCCTTTCCTTTATTTCTTTTTCTTTCTTTCTTTCTATCTATCTTTCTATCTTTCTTTCTTTCTTACTTTCCTTTCTTTCTTTCTTTTCTTTCTTTCCTTGTCTCGCTCTTCCTCCCTCCTTCTCTCTGCCTGGCTCTCTATGTTACACAGCTGCAGTCTTTGATCTCTGACATTTGCCCACCTTCTATAAGAACTAGACCTCTTTTGATTCTTCCTCTGAGCAAAAGGGCAAATGCTTCCTGTTCTCCCTTAAGGAAACACTGCAGGAGCACCACACGCCATCTGATTTACTCAAGGAATCGTCCTTTATGCTCAAAGGTTATGCACTGTTTTAACAGAAGCTTCCATTAAAGGAGTGGAGGAATTGCCCGCTGATTTTAGGGGGGATTTATTGGTGATAAGGATGAAGTCTGATAGTGCCTCAATCATTATAGGAGAAATAGTATATGTGTGTGTGTGTGTGTGTGTGTGTGTGTGTGAGTTAGGTGTGACTCACATGTGTGTTATATTCATCATATACATAGAGATCCAGAAAAAAATAAGAGAGCACTGCTGCCCATTAAGTTGGATGGTAAAACACTTCTAGAAGTTTGTCAAAGGTAATTATTGCTGTTTTGTTTTAGATTAAACAAGAGATTTGTTTTCTTTGAATTATTCAAGTTCTTAAAATACTGCATTATTTCTCTTATTTTGATTTTTTTTTCATTTCCTTTAAAGTGGTGCTTTAAATAACAATATTTCTATTTGAAAATAAGGAGAAATATTGTCAGCAGTTCTTAAAAACTAAGGCAAAACTGTTCAGTACTAGCACCGATAAATGATAAAACCTGAGAAACTGAACATTTTTCCTGTGGTCTGTTATTTTTTTCTGGAACTACTGTATATATATATGTGTGTGTGTGTGTGTGTGTGTGTGTGTATGTGTGTATGTATATAAACATAAGTGCATGTATGTATATCTAGTACACATGGCTGTGACCAAAATGGACCCCTATTTGTGGTTTATGAGTAGAAAAATGGCTCTTATGGTTAGTTAGAAGGGTAGCAGTGGTGCGACTGTAAGTCCATTTGCTGATGCTTCTGAACACATCAGTGATGTTCCTGGAAGCATCAGCAGACGCTCTTACAGGGGCAATAATAATAGCTACACATTTTTGTTCCAGTCATTTTTAGATAGCTGTAGGAGCGACCAGTAATAGCCTGAGAGTGGAGTTTTATCATTGTCAGGTAAAGACCAAGGACCACCTGAACCTAATTTTCCACACTGTTGCCAGAGTAAGAAGATTCTGTTACCAGTACAGGCCCATATGTGCAAGACCCTGATGCTGCCACAGCAAATACACAGGTGTAACTGGTTACTGCAATCAGGGACCAAGTATTAATTGTGTCCTAAAAATACATTTACCTTTTTCAATTTGTCCGTGGCAAATTGTTATGGTGCCGATTGATGATAAGAAATTGTCTAAATTGTATAAAGTATTATGTGTTTAAGTAAAGAAAGTAGTTTTTCCCTTAATAACAAGATGCTAATGAAGGAGTAAAGATCCATTTTGGTGGCCAGAGGGTGTTTACATGCCTGTGTCTTAGTTTTTGCTTTTTTGTTTGTTTGTTTTGTTTGGTGTGTGAGTGTGTTGGAGACTCTGACGTGCTGTTTCCCTCCTCAGCGTAACCGTTCATTCTGAGCGTCTCAGCACTTCTGACCCCTTTCTGGACTGGTATTTATGCACTTCTACTCTTTTTATTTCTCCCCCTGCCCCCTCCTCCCAGCCTGGGCGCTTTTGGTCGGTGTGTAACTCTCTGTTTCCCGCTAGACCCTCCACCTCCGTCTCGGTGGCCTGAGGGACGGGTGTTCCTCTCTCTCTCTCTGTTCTGTGGGTGAATTTCCCTGGTCTCTCGCCCTTTTTCTGTCTCTGTGTTTCTGCTGTAGCTGCGTCAGTAGATTAGAGGCTCAGTGGCGGAAACCCTTCAACATTCCTCTGTTCAAATCTGTCGCACCTTCAGAACACACATTCTCTCTCTCTCTGTCTTTCTCTTTCTCTCTTTTTCTTACTCTCTTTTTCTCTCACTCCCTCACTTTCTCACTCTCTCTCTATTTCTCACTCTCTCTCTCTGTCTCTTTTTTCTTTCTCTGTTTCTAATCCTCCACCACTTCTCTCTCTTTTTCTCTCATTCTCTTTCCTCTCTCCCTTTCTTTCTCTCTTTCTCTCTCTTTTTATCATCCCACTCATCTCTCTTTTTCTCCCTCTGTCTCTCTTTTTCTCCCTCTGTCTCTCATTTTCTCTCCCTTTCGCTCTTATTTTCTCATCCTCTTCCATCTAACTTTCTCTTCCTCTCTCTCCTCATCTGCCATCTCTCATTTATCTCTTTCTCATTCCTTTTATATCTCTCTTTTTCTCTTTCTCATTTTTTCACCCTCTTTCTTTTCACTCTTTTTCGCATCCTCTTCTCTCTCTCTCTCTCTCTCTCTCTCTCTCTCTCACACACACACACACACACACACACTCTGTGCCTCTGTGTGATCTGCATTCTATTTCTTTCTCTTTCATATGCTCACTATTTCTCATTCTGCTTCTTTCTTATGCTCAACCTCTCTCGTTCTCGCTCTGTCCATCTCTGCCCATTTTTCTCTCGTTCTCTCTCTCAGTTTCTTTCTGTGTCTCTCAAGCTCTCTCTCAATCTCTCTTGTTCTCTCTGTGTTTCTTTCATCCTCTTTCTCATTATTATTTCTCTGTCACAATCTTGCTATTTCTCATTCTAATTGTCATTCTCTGCCACTTTCTCTGTACTTCTCTTCTCCGTTTCTCTCTTGTTCTTTCCATTTCTCTCTTTGTCTTTCTCTATCTCTCATGCACTCTCTCTCTTTCTCTCTGTCTTACTCTTGCAATCACTCTGACAGCCTGCTTCTCTGTGTTCTGGTTCTCTCTGCAGTAAGGAGCAGCAGAAGAACCAGAAGAACCATAAGGGTTCTAAGTCAGTGTGGGAGCAGCGCACCAGTGAGCTGAGGAGACAGACGCTGATGACCAGCAGGGAGGCACTTTACAACGAGCTGGACCCCGAGGACCGCTGGAAGGCAAGAGAGAGAGAGAGAGAGAGAACAAAGGAGAGACAGTAGCATAAATAGATGAGGAGAAATAGCAAGGAACAAAACTGAGCAAGAGAAGAAGACAGAGTGAGAGAAAGAGAGGAAAGTAAGAGAGACTGTTATCAACCAAGAGATGAATGAGGCGAGAGAGGGAGGGAGAAAGAGAAGAGAAACAGTATATAAGAGGGTTAGAAAGTTGAAGAGTTGAGAGAGAATAAGACAATGAAAGATTAGTCGTTCAGATTAGTCATATATATGAATGTTGCCTGTATATACATTTTAAAGACAAGTGTATTATATTATTTTGGTTATATATGTTATATCTCACTCTATAGTCAAAATATAAAACTTTATACATCACTTTTCTTTATGAGCAACTCTAATCCTGAGGTGGTTGGCTTTGCTCATAATCCAAATGCAGTGCAGCATCTTGTCTACCTTTACAGATTCTGCTAGCTCTACTGAAACAATTCAACACTTAAATTTCAATATTTTCACTAGTGTTGTTCACAAAAGTGTCATTTTTATGATGACAAGATGGAAAACTTTGGAGTAGAACTTGTGCCCGAACTTGGACGTTATTGGCGAAATATGGGTCAGACTCAAGTCAGGTTTAAGTTCTCACATCTCACCACGTAGTTTAAGTGAGTTTTGTTGCAAGTATAAATGTAAACACGCTCAATATATTGTAAATAACATGCTCTATGTTAATGTAAATTAACTTATACAATGCAGTTCACAATATACAGTGTTTACATAAGCATATTGTGTATAAACAGTGATGTTGGGTCATTTATGCAGTATAATCATCTCTAACCCTTATCCGTACCCTCAGGTGTCCTATTCCCGCCACATTCGTCCTGACATGAAGACTCATCTGGACCGGCCGCTGGTGGTAGACCCCCAGGAGAACCGCAACAACAACACCAACAAAATGCGTCCGGGCGAGGCCCAGCGCGGCAGCCAGGAGCCCCTGCACAAACCCCCCGCCTTCCAGCCCACCGGCCCTGGGCGACCTTTAGAGAGAGGGGAGTCCACAGAGTCTAACCGGAGCCGCAGGGATGCTGGGAACCAAAGCACCTCACAGACACCAACACAAGGGGGCAGCGAGGGACCAGAGGGGTCAGTGAAAGAGCCCCACCGGAGGCGGGCGGGGCAGGGTGGACAGAGTGGACGCTCCCGTCGGCGGGTGGAGGGAGGCACGGAGTGTGAGCACGGAGAGGGGACGGAGCGAAAACAGAGGAGACATCGCCATGCCGACAGAGAGGGGAAGAGGGAGAGAGGAGAACAAGGAGAGAGGGTGCGACATCGAACCCGGAAGTGAGTTATTTTTCTCATTCTGCTCTTTGGTCCCCCCTAATTGGTCCCTATAATTTGTGTCTGATGAAAGTTAGTATAGGATTATGGTTTAGGCCAGAAATTTAGTGTAGTGAATTATTGATATTCGAGCGGTTACCAAGGCAGTCAGACGCACCTGAATGGAATGAGCCTCCGCTGCTCAGCTGAGCGTCCAATCATAAAGAACAACATCACAATTTCACGTTTTTTCTCTATACATTGGTGCTCCTTGACCGTAAACCATGCGATTGTTGGAGGTTTACTGTATTTTAAGGTCTTGACCATAGAAACAGTATAGCATAGTATAGTATAGCATAGTTTTGTGTAGTGTAGTGTTGTAAAGTATAGTATAGTATAGTACAGTATAGTATAGAAATGTTAGGCCATAGAGATTATATAGTACATTACATTAGCCATCTTTGAACTCATCTACAGTACGATGTAGGACTAGTCTTTAGGAGCCACGATCAAATAAATCAACATGATTTTTTCATGATTGGCATCTTTCATCTGGGAACAGAATGAAATCGTACCCTGTATTACAGGCATTAGCCATTGACTCTCTTCCTTTCTCTCCCATCTCCTAGGGATGGTCACAGTGGCCCCACTCTGTCCACCACTCGACCCATTCAGAAGACTCTGTCCAGACAAGACAGTCAGTACAGTGAAGATCTGGATAACGTCATGAACAACAAATTGGCCACGCAGCCGCTTGTGCCGTCCTCCACCCGTAAACACTCCACACCCCACAGCAGCCTGCTGAGCCTGACCAACAGCACCCACGGCACTCACCTGGGCACTGAGAGCAGCCTTGTTCTCACCAAGCCCACCACCACTGCTAACCTCGCTAACATTGCTAACCTCGCTAACCTTGCTAACCTGGACACCAAGCCGGATTACACCTCTATAGACATGCCACCCATCTTCCCCTCGACCAACGCCATCCTGCAGGGTGAGATACAGACAGGACCCATTACTTAAATAACAAATATTGAATCTGAGTATATAATACACACACACACTCTGTGGGGGTGATGGTGGCCTAGTGGTAGGATACTTGCCTGTAGACCAAGAGGTCATAGGTTCGAATCCTACCCTCAGCACACCACCACTGGGTCCCTGAGCAAGACCCTTAACCCCCAGTTGCTCCAGGGAGAGTGTCCCCTGTAGGTGTCCCCAATGGAAGTCGCTTTGGATAAAAGTGTCTGATAAATGCCGTAAATGTAAATGTAAATATAATATAATATAATACCTATGCAGCATAAATCTGTTTATCTAATGCAAAAGTTATATACCGTCACAGTATTTTATCCATTTTGATGCTATACAGCTTTTTCATATATTTTAGGATTCTCTACAACCTCCTATTCTGACAAAGTTTTCACATTTTAATGTCTTTTACAATACTAGTGCTAGCTTTTTTATTTACACATACTGACAATCAAAATTTTATATTTTTGAAGAGACCTTTAAAGAAACTCTAAGATGAGCAAACTGGTTATTATTATGTTATTATTATGTTTTCAAACATGGTCTCCTGTTAGATGACAGAACAGGCATTTAGCAATGGTGTTGTAAGAGGCAGTCTAATGTGATTTGCCTTCATCCTCACCTTTATAGAATTGCATACTAATAATAATAATAATAATAATAATAATAATAATAATAATTACTTTTATGTATGTACATATCACCTTGCTCAAACAGATAGTTGAGACAAAACAAGAAACAGCATGTTAATATACATTAAACAGACCAAATTACAATGTCACATTGGGGAATACCTAGCTATCGGCTTGGTAATGATTAGCTAAAATTAAAAATAAATAAGTGAACAAATCAATACCATTGAAAACTGATTCTGAGCATACGGAGCTGATTCCAATCGTTATGGCTCCTGGTGCTTTTTTAATATGTCCAAAATCAAAGTTTAACCCGTAGTTCTCACAGAAGGTCGATGCTGTCCATATAAAAGGCCTTTGAGAAAACAAATGTGTGGCCGTGTTCTGCAGGTTTATCTGTTCTGTGAAAATCTCTGCCTCCGTTTTTTTCTCTGTAAACTCTGCCATACAGTCAATAAGAACGCCAACACAGAACCACTGCCGAAGAAGGAGGACACAAAATGTGATGACGATGATGATGAAAAAGATGATGGAGGACCTAAACCCATGCCTCCTTACAGCTCCATGTTCATCCTGTCCACGACCAACCCGTGAGTTCACAGCAGAGATGTTCACAAGTCATTTTTACCAAGTCCAAGTCAAGTCTCAAATGATTACAAATGGCGACTCTAAATGTGGGATTTTTGACATGTGCTAATTGGCCACGCCCTGCAATTACAATGGGCTTTTACTAAGCAGGTGGCAGGACTGCGTGCTGTGATATGCCCAGGTATGAAAAATATACCTCACACTCTAAATGTGAAACTTCACAGTTAGATAGGGCTCAGTGACACCTTTCCCACAACCCCTCGAAAACCGCTAGTAGCTGAAAACCGTTTATTTTGGACAAAAGTAATGGGACACTGGGTCGAAGTGAGTCGTTTTCGAGTCGTTGGAAAGAATGCGAGATAAATAATAAATAAATACAAAATCAATAAATAATTCAATGAAATGAACATTGTTTACGAGTTTCGACTCACAAATCACAGCACCGAGTCTGAGTCAAGTCTCGAGTCGCTCAAGTATAAGCCTTTGTTTCTGCGACTTAAGTGCGACTCAAGTCCGAGTCTTAGACTCGAGTCCCCATCTCTGGTTCACAGCTTACAAACTAAGCTACATTAATCGTTGAATTGTGGTTAAATACACACGAGCAGGGATTAAATAATACAGAGAAAAAAAATAACAGAATATAATGTTTTAAAATATGGTTTACCAATTTTTCACCTGACTTCATTTTCATTTTCTGGCCAATTTTCTGTAATCAGACCTTTTTTCTTTACATTTTGTGAAAAAATGCTTTACAGATCCCTTTTTTGTTTTGCTTTTTACTGAGGAATTGAAGTGCACAAGTAGTGGTGCTTTAGAGAATTGTTTTTCTGGCATAAATACGACCTAAAATATGATCTGATCTTTTTTAAGAGTTCTAAAAGTAGATGAAGAGTAATTTATTTAATGAACAAAATGATCCACTATTGTATATGTGTGAGTGGCAAATGAATGTGAGCCTTTGGTTTCAGTATCTGAAGATTATTTAGGTCATATATGCAGAAATGTAGATCGTTCTATAGGGTTCACAAACTCTGAAGCACCACTGTAGAGGCACTTGCAGCCAAAGTTGTTATTAATTGGTATTTTTTGGTTTTATATGTGTGTTGTAGGTTTCGGAGGCTGTGTCACTATGTTGTGACTCTGCGGTACTTTGAGATGTGTATTCTGCTGGTCATTGCTATGAGCAGCATCGCTCTGGCAGCTGAGGATCCAGTGTGGCCTGAATCCCCCCGAAATAATGTGAGTCAAAATCATTTCTGAACATACTGTGGGATTATATAGAGCAATGTAAAGTACTGTGCATAAGTCTTAGGCACTTGTGCAAATTGTTTGAAACCATTTGTGTCAGTTTTGGGTTTCTTTCAGCCAGGAAAAACAAAAATAACATTATAACACATGTAAACAAACAAGAAAGCAGTAAAAAAGTATCAAGTTTTGTTTGTAAAAGTAGTTGATATTGTGTGAGCTGGTGAGGTTCCAGGTTCCTCTCAGTTCCACCAGCTGTTTTCTGGATTTGTGAAATTCCTTCGGCAGCTCCTGATTTAATTTAATGAAGGACTGTTTGAGTCAAACCAGGCTTCTGATAGGAACTACAAGTAATGCTGGACTTCCACAATAACACACTGATATACTGAACATAAAATCGTTGTTTACTGTACAATGTTATTTGTGTTCATTCTTTTTAGACGTAATAAGCATTTTTACTGAAATACTTAAACACTCACTGCTCATCTATACAGTGTATTTTATACTATTTTTCCAGATGCCTGCTGTACTAGGGTTATGGTTAATTTCCAATATGTGTCTGACGAATTCAGCAGTGTTAAAAAAAACGAAGGAAAGTGACTTTTAAAACAGTTCATGTAATGTGAAAATGCACCTTTGATTTCATGTCTGTTTTCGCACCTGGCTGTAAGCTTATTTACGTATTGCTGGTTTATAAACTCAAAATTTGGAAAATCAAAATTTGATACAACCTTTGGACCATCACAGCACAGTTTAGATACAGACCTGTGGAAAAGTGCCTATATTCAGCTATTCAAGCATCTATTTATCCTCTCTGGCTTTTTCTCTTTGTGCTTTACTCCAACACTGTATTTCTCGTCGCAGGTCCTGCGGTACTTCGATTATGTTTTCACGGGTGTGTTCACCTTTGAGATGCTAATAAAGGTAATTTCTGTGTCTTTTTATGTGCAGTTATATACACATTCATTATACACTATATATAACTGTTTAAACAGAAGCTCTGCCCAAAGAACGACATGCCTTTATGTGTATATATTTTTATGTATATCTCCCTCTCTCTCTCTCTCTCTCTCTCTCTCAGATGGTGGATCTCGGTCTAGTGCTCCATCAGGGCTCTTATTTCCGTGATCTATGGAACATTCTGGACTTTATTGTGGTTAGTGGTGCCCTGGTGGCCTTCGCCTTCACGTAAGTGTCCTCCAGGCCCCCTCCGCTCCCTCCTGTCCTGCTGTACCCTCAGACTTTCTTTTTTTCCTCTCTGCCTGCTGCCCCGCCCTGTCGCCCCTACAGGCCAAACAACAAAGTGCAGCCAGCACGACCCTCGGCACCCTCGAGCGCCAGCCTCTCTCTCTCTCTCTCTCTCTCTCTCTCTCATCACTCTGCTTCTCATTCTCTTTCCTCTGTCCTCTCTTTAGCTGTACACTACATGGCAAAAGTGTGGAAGAAAGCAGATTTTAGGGCAGTTAAAACAGTGGCGCTGAATAATGGTACCAAAGTTATTTGCTGGATATAAATAGGAAAAGCACTGTGATCCAGAACATAACTTTGGTATTTCAGTGCTGCAGCCAAGACAGTGGGTTAGTGTCATGCTACAGATGCCACCTCAGCTACATTAGCCCTTAGAACCCAGACTGTATCAGTAAACTCTGATTTCAGTAAATATAAACAGTGTAAAACAGGATTCTCCTACACACTCGCCAGGTTTTCCCCACACACTTGTGGGTGGAGAGTGAAAGTTCTCTCGGGTCTCGTGTCTTTTCCGTTTGTTTTTTATGGCCAAAAAAAATTTATTTGTTCATTTTTGTTCTTTAAGGGCATTTGTACATGAAGCCATTTAAAAAGCCCCAGTAGCAATTAGGGTATAACACATTCTTAATTAATTATTGCACCACTTCATGTTGTAGTATTAGTTTTGTGCTAAGAATAGATAGCCTTTTAGAGGAAGTCTGCATTTCTCGTTTATGCTGAAAGATGGAAAAGTCTCTGATGATGTAGCAGAGTACAAAATTTGGCCCATGAAGACCACAGCCTGTATAGTTTTTAATTTTTTCCATACTAATGTGAAACACCTGATTGAGCTGACGAAGCTTTCAGGAAAGGGGAAATTGGTTGGATCTGATTAGAGTTCCTGTAAAACTCTGCAGGAGAATCAGCAGGATTTAATCTCATTAATAATCACTTAGCTCACACACTATTGTTGCACAAGTTTAGGAACTAACACCACTGTTCTGTGGACAAAAACACCTTTGTGTCTATTATCTTATTCAAAAAAAAAAAAAATTTATTGTTAGTGTTCCTTCCAGTCTTTTGTCTAGTAGTGATCCCTCGGTTCATTCTGTGTGTTTGGTGTATTTTGCCCTTCCTCCCATCATATTCACCCATTGACTTCTTCACCCATGAACTTCTTCACCCTCTTCAACCTCCAAAATCCCTCCCCCCATACCACTTTGCCATCATTTCCGTGGGGGTGGTGACCCCGGGCACCTTTAACCCTTTAGTGCCCAGAGCTCTACATCCTGAACAGCAGCCCAACTCTCCAACAGAGGAATCAAACCAGGTAGAGAAAAGAGGGTCTGGACCCAGGAAGGGGGGAGTGGAGGAGGTAGTGAGAGGTAAGGAAAGGGGACGGATCAGCTACAGGGTGCCGCCGGGCCACAAGATGCAGTGAGAAAGCAGGTTAAGACCACCATTGAGAGGATAAATTTTTCTGTATGCAGTGTTATTTTAGTGCTGACACTATTCATAATAAGCTCATAAAAGCATATTGTGACCCTGCTTATCATGATAACAGTAGCATGAGATATTATTTGCATTTGTGGCAATAAATCTTACCTCAGAAATATCATGAAATACAAGCCTAAGAGACCAATCACCATATTTGTAACCATATTGTGCAGTAACGTAGTTAGTGTTTACATCTAAATCATGTACAGTATGCATAAAGCAACATAGTTCACTTTTAATAGCATCTGTAACACGGTTAGCATTAGAGTTCAAACTCACTATCTGCAGAATGCAGGTGCATTTTGATTGTAGTGGCTGGATTTTCTGAGAATGAGCTATGGTTAGGGTTAGTATTGTTTAACGTAGAGGTAAGGAAAGATGAAATAGCATTCGTTCATGAATTAGCATTATTCTAGTGGATCTACCATAATTAACAGTGCATATTTAGATTAGGACATTTTATTAGGTTAGAAAATGTAGATGTTTGTAGTCAAATAAAATGAGTTAATTTGGTCAGCATGTGTCAGAATAACAGGATAAGTCAGGAGTAGACGGTTCACTGGGGTTGAAACAACACACAATAAAGAAAGTCTGTCTCTGAATGTGATGGAAAGAGAAAAAATAGAAGGGAGTGAATATCTGCAGAGTTTAGGCCATTCTGAGGAACAGACTTGGTATTTCGTTTGTAGATTGAGCAGATGTTATTTATACTGATTTGTTGTTTCTGCTTGACCCCAATCTGAACAAAAAGAAAATGTATGCATGTACATATGTGTATGTACAACTTTTGCAGCCCTGCAGGACTTTAACCTCTTTTTAAGAGTAAATCAACCTGTTTAAGTGCCTTACCTAAAGCTCCGAGTGCTGCTTATATGAATGCAGACAACTGGCATACATGTATAGTACATATATGAGGAATAACAGTTGCATAATTAACTATGCAATCCTCTTCAAAGCTTTGAGTGCAGAACTTGGCTTGCTTATAGGGTTCACAGATTGCAAGTGTTGAATTACCCAGCTTTGCTCTTTCCTCAGCATGAGAAGGACCAGCTTCAGTCCTGGAGGGTCAGTTTGGTGATGTCCCTCCTGCATTTTTTTAGTATGTCCAATTTTGCTGGACCAAAGCCCTCCAGAACTGGAAATGGACTTTGCTGCCTTAGATTAACCCCGACACTGTTAAATTGACCCCTTCTCCTGACCCCTTCATCACTTTGAATGACCCTTACCCACCCTTACTCACTTCTGCTTTCATAGAATGACCCCTTCTGACTTAGATTTCCCCTTCCTTTGTAATGACCACTGTTTTGTAAGGGTATAACATGTCAATATGATTGTGTCTCGATTCAGAATTCTTTTTTAAAATAGCAAAAATACAAAATGCCTGAAAATATGCTTCATGATATATGTTAAGGCTTCTATTTCCTGTTCATCTGAGCATTAAAAAAGATGCATGGGAGTGCTATTTATAATATACGCTTTATTTAAAATCCTAATTCTAAATGTATTATTATTAATTATTTTACTAATAAACTATACAGTTAGTAAAAAAAAGGGTTGGCTAGTGTAGTGGATAACACCACTGCCTTCCTAGGAGGAGACTTAGCATCTCTGGGCAAGACTCCTAACACTACATTTGCCTACATTTGTGATAAACAAAAATTGTAAGTATTTGGATGAAAGCATCAGTAAATAAAGACCGAAAATGTCACCTCAACGGCTGAATCGTTGATGCAACTGATGCAAAAGAATGCTGTCAATTTTGGGATAAAAATGAAGGGACATTTTTATGACACCATATGCAGTATAAGCAGTATTAACATGAGCACTATTACCTCAGTAATATTCAACGTCCGTTCAGTATCCTATGCATTTTAAACTGCATTAAAAATGTTACATTGTTACACCCTTACTGGTTTGTTTTCCCTCCTTATGACCCTCAGATTTCCATGCAAATAATTTTATTTTAACCTCTCTTGCCTGATTGTGCTCTTCCCTTCATTCCCTCTCTCCCACCCCACTTTCCCTTCATTCATGCTGAAAGAACCCCAGGCCCTCTGGGGTGTCGGCGGCGCCCCCTGGCTGCGAGTGCGTAGCAGCTCCTCTGCTGTATTTGTGTTTTTCTCTCCTCTTGCAGGGCGTGTGTGTTTCTGTGCTATTCTCTCTGCATGTTACCTGTTGACATGTTTGCACCAGATTAGGTGTCCACATATAAAGACAACACAAGGACGACACTGTCAGCTTATTTGTGAATTCTTTCTCTGTCTCATGCTGATATTTCTGTCCTTCTCCTCCCAAATCAAGTCCATTCTTTCCGCGTCTCAGTCTTTCTGTGTCTTCTTCTCCCGTGTCTTGTGTTTGTGTTTGTATCTGTGTTTGTGTATGTCTTTTCTATGTGTTTGTATGTGTCTCTCGCTCTCTGTGTCTCTCTCTCTCTGCCCTGCATACAGTGGAGGAGGTGGTGGTGGAGGAGAGGGGTAATGTCTCTTTCGCTCTCTCTCTTTCCCTCTGTCCTTTAGGGCTGTCACAGTTATACAACTAGACATAATTAGTCAATTAAGAAAAGAATCCATTAAGAATATTGGAAGTTTGCTGTTAAATCAAAACCTTTCTTTTTAAAACGTTTTTGACGAAATTCCAACACAAAAGGCCCAAAATATCTTGTGTTCAATTGTGAAGTCATTTTTTGACTCCTGGTCAGTTACTATTCTAAAAATACAAGTTTTTGGGGAGACTGCTCGATTCATAAATATGGTGACAGCCCTACCATTATCTGTTTCGCTCTACATGCCTGCTCTGCCTGTCACATGACTGGCTTCGACTCCTTTTCCGATTGGTCCCTCCCATAATGCTACGCTCTTGCTGGTTACCTCTCACACGGCTCACAAAATAGCCCAACAAGACCAAGGTCGACTCATTATCCTCACTAACACTGGCCTGGGCCAGCAGTCGTACCTCACGTTGATCACTCTCGTTCCAGCTGATCAACTCCTGGTAAAAGCCACAGAATGTGGACACCTAAATGTGTTAACATACATATTTGTGTCTGTGTTTCTGTGTTTGTTTGTATTCCATTGAAAAACTGTGGTTGTTCCGAGCAACTTGTGAGTCTTGTTGTGGAATATGTGAGAAAATATATAAAAGAAGAGAAATAATGAGTGCCAATTACACATCTACTCAATCAGATTCATCACAATGTATGACATAGATTTAGTAGCAAACAAATATACAAAGGTTTGGCTTTGGGTTTGCCTTCTTTTACAAGTATTTTTTTTCAATTAAATCACAAATAAATGCACTCAAATGTTTAGTTAGACGTAATTGTTTTTGGTTATGTAGCTTCAACATTATTTGTGTTCATTCAAGTTTGTTCAACAATTTTTGACCAAATAATGATTTCACTGTTTCCTAAACCATTCTTTAAAGTGCCCGTTGAAATTCCAAATATGGCTTAAACAAAGATTTGGGTATTCAGTTTTTTCACATTGGAATGCTACAATATTTGAAACATTGCCTAGTTTTTAACATTATGTGTTTTGTGTTTTGGCAAAATAGCAAGGTCTAAGCTTTCTATTTAAAATGTTTACTTATGACAAGACAACAAAGAAAACAGTCGTTTGTGTTTAAAACACACAAAAAAGCAAAGTGTCCTCAAACTTGTGATTGGCGGTGTGTGGAAAAGGCCACCAGACAGCCTGCTGTGTGCAGAGAAGCAGGCCAGCCTCCAGACTGCATTAAAATGTTTCAGGCCCAGCCTGGACCAGCGCTCGCAGAGATAACACCATAACAAGATTATAGCCAATCAAACCGCCCGCCTCAGAGTGACTCCGACCACTGGAGATGTGTATCGGCCTCTTCGACAAATGCTGCATCCAATTAGTTGGACATTTATTGTCCGGGGAAGGCAGGAGGGCTTGATAGCTGCACAGTGGAATCAGTGAAAGCATGCCCTCTTCCGGAGGCTTCAGAAATACACACAAACTTTGGGCTTGAATTATCTGTGTAGCTCAAAAGAAAACTTGCTTTTTATGCTTTTTTACAGTTCAAACTGAAACTGTTGGTATGCAAATAGTAGTATGGACACCAGCAGGTACAAAACACATCAACAAACCAAAAAATGCAGCAAGAAATACATTCATTCTGACAAAAATATATTTTAAGCCAAAAAGAAAATCCCGAACTTTTTGTATAATTTTGTTTATTCTGGATCCTGACAACATAAGGATCATAAGGATTGAGATTGTGTCTCTACAGAATAGTCTGTGTTCTGTTTAGGTCTTCTGGTGTTTCTGTGTAGGCCTACAAAAAGCAATGAAATTGATCTTTCACTCCTGATGAAGCTCTTTATGGTGGTATAGGTTTCTTTTGAGAGTTGTCATATCTGCTTCCAGCATTTTTGCACACAAGTGAGAATCACAAATATAGCATTTTTACAGGCGAGTTGTTAAGGACAGAATAGTTTTTGAGACCTGGCTCTGTTGCACAGTGACACTCACTTGCTCTGCATGGAAAAATGCAGGGTTCAAAACTGGTTAACTGCTTCATTCCCATACTTTCAGGCTCAGTATGAGCACATTTTTCACCCAGAAAAGTTAGGATACAGCCGCAAATCGGCTAACTGAGCTGGATAGCAGCTTGCTAACTAACTAGCTAACTGGTTCTAAGCTTAACGTCAGAAAGTTTGCTCAGAGACTCTCTCCCCTGTATGCTGTTAAGGCGACTCGCCCCTCTGCTCTCTCTCCCAATTTATGACAGAGGCAACTCAACCTCAAAAATCGAATATCGATACTTGGCCCCTAATTATCCAATCGATAAGCTATGAACGTGCCCAATACACCGGATACTGCAAAACATTTTAGAGCTGGAACCATGCCAATATCTCATAAACTGTGGGATGAGAAGCAGCGCTGAATTTTAGCTTCCGCAGGAACTCTAATGAGTTTTAGTGTGGTCATGATGTGGTCTCGTTAATGTTTGCCTGCCATCATTCCTAATAAATACCTTCTTCCCCAGTGATAGTCGCTGGACGGTAATGGGTGTTTCAGATTATGGTGTATTTCGTACGAAAGCCCGAGTGAGCTGAGGAAGACTATTTTTTCGAAGCTGTGGAACTGCGTTTTAGGGAAGTGACTGTTGCGAAAGTGTGTGTGCACGTACGTTTCTGTGTGTTTGCACGGGTCAGTTTTCTCCATATTGGCAAGTAGTGTTATGTGACTGCTGGTCATGTGACCGTCCTAAGTCACATGATGTCGCTGGGACAAACGTCTGAAAGGAGGCATGGCAACTAACTCAAATAGCTCTAACAACAGAGTCAGTTACACGCAGGATAATTACACGCAGTGCATGTTTGCATTACTTACCCTGTGTGTGTGTGTGTGTGTGTGTGTGTGTGAGAGAGAGAGAGAGAGAAAGAGAGAGAGACAGTATAGTTCTGTTATTGAAAGTAATGTGGTTGGGTTTATGTGATCTTTCTTACTTTTTGATGTGATGGTAAGTATGTATGTGTGAGTTTAGGTAGGTGTGTGTTTGTGTGTGCGTGTGTGTGTGTGTGTGTGTGTGTGTGTGTGTGTTTGTGAAGTACTTCTGCAGGCATGCTTAGATCAGAACAAATGCAGCCTTGCACCCTTTATTTCTGTCTTTCTGCTGTTTGTCTCATATGGATGTTTTTTCCTCCTTCAAACCTTTTCTCTCTCCCCCCATGTTCCTGTCTCTGTGTTTTTCTATGTGTGTGTGTGTGTGTTTGTCTTTCTGTCTGTCTGACTATTTCTGACCCTCTTTCATCTCTCCAACCGGCTACATCTCCAGCGGCGGCAGCGGGTAATGTCTCTCTCTCTCTCTCACTCTGTCTCTCTCTCTCTCTCTCTCTCTCTCCCCCTCTTGCTCTCTTTTGGCTCTTGATGCTTGTCATGCCAGTTACACAGCTTTCCTCTCTTTCTTTTTTGAATCTGTCTGTTTGTTCGTCTGTCCGTCTGCGGGTCACCCATTTCTTTCTTTCTTTCTTTTTTTCTTTCTTTCTTTCCTTCTCTCTTTCTTTCTCTATCTCCCTCTCTCTCACACACTACTGCTTACTTCTTTTGGCTAACTAAAAATATAGCATCGATTCAGAATTAATTCATTCTGCCCTCATAGGTAAAGTGATAGTTTGGCAAATCAGATTTGCACAACTTTCTTCCCCTTTACACCATAATGGTGCTTTTCCACTGGCACAAGGAACCACGCCGTACTGGCAATAAATATTTTTCCATAACAAGTACAGTACCCCGGACCCGTGCCGAACCCAAGCCGCTCGGCGGCAGGGCTAAAAGTGTGTAACAGCCAAGCCGACTGCGTCCCTGCTTTCTGATTGGTTACTGGCAAATGTTGTCATGACAACAGATGGACTCAGAAAGAGGCAGTTGATGAATTACAAGCACTACTGTCTATTATGGACTAAAGATACATTTCAGTGGGAGTTTATGATGCTAACAAATGTATCTTTATCTCTGTGAGAAATGCTGTGGTTCGACTCCATGGACCCTTAGAACAACCAGCACTAAACTGTGGGTAGAGAATTGAGTCAGAAACTGCTTCCCAGGCTAAGATACACTGGAAAATTAAAACATGATACAACTTCTGTACCATCACAGTACAGTTTAGGTACTGCAAGGTTCCTGTAGTCCTGTGGAAAAGTGGCTCTAGTCACTGCAGTCCTTCAGCCAAGACATGTTTGGTGTCTAAATTTGCTTCTTTAGTTATTCATTAGAGCTGCATAACATAGCGAATGCAAATGCTCCAAACATGTAATTGCTAATGGACCATTTCAGGTAAAGGGAAAAATGTGTAAATTATTCCAAACTTGCTTAAAAACCAATAGCTTGTCATCTCTGAACATTTGAGAATTAACCTTCATTGAAGTCCCATAACTTTGAAAAATGTGTGCTTTTTTTTTTGACTGTGTGTAATCACACCTCAAACACACCTAAAAGGCATGGAGGAGAAAAGCAGGCGAGAGAGGAGTACAAATAAAAAGAGATATAGAGGACAAAGTAGTATGGAGAAGAGAAAAAAGGGGAGGAGAAGAGAAGCCTAAAAAACAGCATGAGCTAAAAAGAGACAAAAAATAAAGAATAGAAAGTGGGAGGGAAAAAAAAGAGAAGGATAATAAGGAGAGAGGAGAAGAATCAAGGAAGAAGAGGTTCGGAGGAAAAGAGATATAAGAGATGAAGCAAAAGGGTAGAGAAAAAAGAAAAGAGTGAAAAGAAGATGAGAAGAAGAGAAAAAGACAGAGAGAGGATAAGAACATGAGAGTAATAGCAGGTCGGAGTTTACCAGCGCACTGACCTTTTGACCTACAGCCCGAGGCTGTTTTGCTTTTAGATTGGGGGGCGAATGGCCAGTGGTTGGATCACGGCTAGCTGGTCACCATTCGCACAGCTGGACCTCACAGCTGCACGCCCAGCTGCTGCTGCCCAGAGGGCCCAGTTTACAGGAGCAGCCTGAGAGCTGCCAGACCCGTCAGAATCCAGTTAGCAGTTTTCACACTTACAGAATTAGTTCTGATTGATACAAAGTCAGACAACGTGAAATATAATAAACAATAAATAGTGAAAATGTGCAAAATATGCATTACTGTACATTACCACATTACTCTAATGAGTATATATGTGTCTTTTGTTACATCACCACGTTTTGATGTCAGATTACAAATAATTTGTCTTTTTGCTCAATAATTATGTTTAAATGCTACAGTTAAATTACAAACAGGGTAAAAAAAACTTGAATTGACTGATGCAAAACTCTGCGTATCCACCAATTGAAATATACATCGGCGTTGCTCAAAAGTGCTATTAAAATAAAATAAATAACTTTAAGTTGCTGCTGTGGTCCAACTTTGGTCATTTGTAACCTGGAAGCCCTCATAAACCCCCATTTCTACAAACTCCTCTGTTTGAACGTGTGAATGTTTTAGAGGTTCTCCATCACCCTGCAGAACGTTCGCAACATTTTTTTTTCATGGATTCAAAAAAAAAAGAAAGAAGAAGACAAGAATTTAAAAAAAGAAAAAGAGGCTTGGCTGGGCATTCCTGCAGTGAGGATGCCTGAGACTGCAGTCTGCCCTAAGAGGTGCAGCTGTCATGCTGTTGCCATGCTGGTACCATGAAACCATGTAGGGCGGGGAGGGGGGGGGGCAGTAAAATAAGCAGAATATTGGTGGGAGCAGCATGGATTGCGTTTAGCAGTGGATGCTACATCCACTGAGCTGGGTTTCAAAACAGCATGAGCCACGTGTGTGTTTGTGTGTTTGAGAGTGTGTTTGTGTGTGAGAGAGTCTTTAAAGGACTGCCCAAGGAGTCGGTGTGTTTGTAATAAAAAAAAAAAAAGGCTTCATAAATAAAAAATATACTACATCTACATTATTGCCAGTTAGGGCCGAATGCAAATGAACTAAAAGGCAAAGCTGTGTTGATGTAATGTATTTTGTCTGAATTAAGTTTTCTTTCATGTGTGTGTAAGTGTGCGTAAGTGTGCGTGTGTTTGTGTGTGTGTGTGTGTGTGTGTGTGTGTGTGTTTGTGTGTGTGTCATTCGCACACTCCGAGATGGGCTTGCCAGGCAAACTGTAGCAGGCTTCATTCTCCCTGTGGGCTGTGTGGAGATGTACACTGTGCTGTAGCTGAACTGCAGCATGTTTACTGACTGGTCTGACTGTTCACACACACAGTTTGTGCTCGCTTTTGCCAGCCATGGGTGCCTGCAGACCGTTCGGTCACCCATGTTGGAATCTGGCTCCTTGTCACTGTTTTTCATTGCTGTTCTCTAACCTTGTGTGTTTTGTGTGTGTGTGTGTGTGTGTGTGTGTGTGTGTCTTTGCTGTGGTCATCCTGCAGTGGGAGCAGTAAGGGGAAAGACATCAGTACCATAAAGTCCCTGCGTGTACTGAGAGTCCTGCGTCCCCTCAAGACCATCAAGCGCCTGCCCAAACTCAAGGTATCAAAACGTTTGGGCTCTTTTACATTAGTGTACAAAAGTCTTAGGCACCTATGCAAATTGTTTTTCTCAGTGTTGTTCTGCTCGCAATGTTAACATTAGAATAAATAAAACATAAAATAAACAAACAAGAAAGCAGTGAAAAAGTATTAAAATGTTTGTAAAAAAGTAGTCAATATTGTGTGAGCTGGTGAGGAGAACACAGGTTCAGTTCCAGGGTCCTCCTCGGTTCCTCCAGCCATTGTTTGGATTTATGAAATTCTGTCAGCTGCTCCTGATTTACTTTAACAAAGGACTGAGAGAGTCAAACCAGGTTTCTGATTAAGCTACTGAAATACTGTAGTACTGATATACAGCACACAACATCCCTATTTACTGTAGAATGTTAGTTGTGTTTATTTAGTATACAGTAATCCTAAATAAAGATAAAAAAGGGGGTTACGTTCCAAGAGCACCCGCACATAGTGAGAAAACATAGTGAGAAAATGCCTAAAATGCCTATTTTTATAGTGTGACCACCCAAATATGCTCCCAGAACTCTTTAATATCATTTTAAACTCAGTTTGATGCATTACCCTTAAAGATAATGTAAAGGAAAACCCATATTCAAATTTAATTTCCCTGCCGAGATCTGCAACTCGGGAGGTTGCAGGATAAAAGTTTACACCCAAATCGCATTTAAAGACGGACGCAGATCTGAATGCAGTCCGGCTCGCGGTTTTTGGGGAATGAGACATGATCTACTGGGGCTAAAAATACAAATGAGGTCTCGTTAGAAAGGTGTCCTGGAGATTTACTGAACTGTGGAGTTTGAAGTGTCTGAGTGCTTTCCCCGCTGAGATATGTAACGCGGAAGGTTGTGACAAGGTAAACGGGTCCCCTTGTGTGAAAACATCTAGAAAAAATATATTTATTGCCACAAAAAAGCAAAAAAAAAAAAGGCAGAGTATATTTGCAGTTTCCGTGTTATTGTGTGGATTTCCATGTAAAACTATGAGTTAGGTTCTCAAAAAAAAATCTGTGTGTGACTGAACCGGCGACTCCTGATCCGTGTAAACCCTGCGGGATTACTGTATACTAATGCAAGAAACACTCACTGCTCATTCAAAGTTCCTGAATCATTAATGCAGATGTTTGGCTCTGACGTGTGTTTGAGTTTTGCTGTTTTTTCTCTCTGTTCACAGGCTGTGTTTGACTGTGTGGTGAACTCACTGAAGAACGTTTTGAACATCCTCATCGTCTATATGCTCTTCATGTTCATTTTCGCGGTGGTGGCAGTGCAGCTCTTCAAGGGCAAATTCTTTTACTGCACAGATGAGTCCAAAGAGTTTGAGCGCGACTGCAGGTCAGAACTTGCACAAATGTTGCAGTACTGAACTGAAAATCTAAACAAGTGTATGTGTATAAAATATCGTAGGGATCAAAATTAGTTCTCTGGGTTAATCCTGTAAAGTGGGTGTTTATATTGTGGTGTGTCTAGCATTTGAAAAATGAAACTTTTATTATAATGTTATGTTATGTGGAGTATAATTCAAGCTCTGTAAAATGAAGGCATTTTAACATTTAAATGTCAAATATCAAATGCAAACGTAACCCCAGGTTTAAAAATTGTGTTGAACCTTTAAATAACAAGAGCCTTTTGTCGAGTTTTTGGATCTCTCTACCAGAAGACATCCAGAGTACTGACTCTCTTGCAGTCTTGAAATCCCACCTTAAAACACACCTCTTTTATCCCTATAAGTCTGACTTTATATGTTCTTCTACACTCTCGCTGTTTGCTGCTCTTTCTCTCGCTTGGCCGCTCTCTGGACCCCCTCCCTCTGCGGGTTTTCCCCACCCACTTGTGGGCAGAGACTATCCTGAAAGTTCCCCTGGTTTCAAAAATCTTGAGTTTTTGTTTCTAAGACCTAAAATGTAAAAAATGTGTTTATTTTTGTTTTTTGTTTTCATTTGTGTGTGACGACATTTTTAAAACTCCGGTGGTGTTAATTATTATTACATGTTTTTAATTTACAATAACAGTTTTATCTGACACAAGAACACCAAACAAAGCTGACGCCTGACACCCCGAGCATCAACACAAACTGGGGGAACTTCCATATAAGAGTTGTTTTCTCATGTGATTTTGTTGTCCTTTTGGCAGCTCGCATTATACGGATTTTAGAATGTAGCGTTCACAGCTTTTGCTGTTATATGAACTCATTTATGCTACGTTAAATAATATGAATAATAAATAATATGCATTTTTGTTATTTATATTTTTATTATTATTACTATCATAAAGGAGCCATGTGTTGTGAGCTGCTGGAAAGTGTCTGTGATTTGTGTGCAGAGGTGAATATCTGGTGTATGAGCGAGATAACGAAGTGAAGGCGCAGAAGCGGGAGTGGAAGAAGTACGATTTCCACTACGACAACGTGCTTTGGGCCCTGCTCACCCTCTTCACTGTATCTACCGGAGAGGGGTGGCCGCAGTGAGTCCTCTCACACACACACATACACACACAAACTAACACACACACTCAAACACACACACTCAAACACACACACACATACACATGCTCATACATTTTTGAATAGAATTGAATAGATACAATATTCTATCCAGTTACATTTTGCACTTGCTTGTGTTTGTAATATTTTTTTCTGTATATTTTTATTATCTTTGTTAGGCCTTTCCAAACTTCTCTTTAAATTCATTTGTTTGAAAACTTCTTGAGGGTCGGGGACTCATTTCAGTTCATGTTGTACTTGTGTAACCGATTCTTTTATTTAATGTGGCAAATCTCTTGAAGCTGTTTTGTGTGTTCTCTCCAGGGTACTGAAACACTCAGTCGATGCGACTTACGAGAATCAGGGCCCTAGCCCGGGATACCGGATGGAAATGTCCATCTTTTACGTGGTGTACTTCGTGGTCTTCCCCTTCTTCTTCGTCAACATCTTCGTGGCTCTCATAATCATAACATTCCAGGAGCAAGGAGACAAGATGATGGAGGATTACAGTCTGGAAAAGAATGAGGTGACAGAGAGGAGAAAAAACAAGAATGTTATTCAGAGTATTACAAATATTGGGAACAAGTTTATCAAAATAAATGTCCGTCCTAGAACAACAACACTTAGGCACCAAAGCAAAAAGCCATTTTTCTTAGCGTGTGATGAAGTTAGCATTAAAATAAATTCAAACAAAAAGGCAGAAAAATGGCCCAGATTTTTTTCAGTTTGTAAAAGTAGTTGATACTGTGTGAGCTGGTGAGGAGAACACAGGTTCGGTTCCAGGTTCCTCCTCGGTTCCTCCAGCCGTTGTTTGGATGGTGTAGCTCCATCAGCAGCTCCTGATTTAATTTAATGAAGGACTGATAGAGTCGAACCAGGTTTCTGAAGAAACTACAGTAATACTGGACTTCCACAAGAACACACTGATATACTGAACTTAGCATCACTGTTTATTGCAGTGTTTGTTGTTTTTATAGTGTTTTAATTGTGTTTGTTGTTATATTTAGTATATTTAGTAATATTCATGTAATTAATGAACTCACCTAAAAGATTTTAAATATCATTTTCAGAGGTGCCTTACACAGTACTGTATGTAGTCACTACTAGTAGTAAATAGTTTTTGGTATAAAATATTAAATAATATGCCGTTGAGCCAGAAATGAACACAGAACTTGCGTTAGACTGCAGCATTTGGATACATCACAAACACCAGCGTCTGTAGACCTAGGCCAAGTCATTAGAGGCCGACATCTTCAACCGGTGTGGTCTGTGAATCGCAGAGGGGTCGTCTCAGTCTAGGAGTAGTTTGGCATACTGTAGTTTGGTTGTAGATAATAGTTTTGCATCTTCATCCTCTGTTTGAATTTTCAGCATTATGATGTTTACAAGGATTTTTTGGTTAAAACTGCACTTTTGTGAAAATACTTTTTAATGTTTATTTTATCTTGTTTAGTTCTGTTTTTCCTGTAAATATAATATATACATATATACAAGTACTTTGTGACAATCATGAAATGTATGTGGCATTTCAAATGTAAAAAATGTAAACGTCTGTTATATTTTGTGTTTACAGAGAGCCTGTATAGACTTTGCCATCAATGCCAGACCTCTGACTCGCCACATGCCGCAGAATAAGCAGACTTTCCAGTACCGCATGTGGGAATTTGTTGTGTCGCCACCATTCGAATACACAATCATGGCCATGATTGCCCTCAACACCATCGTTCTCATGATGAAGGTGAGACCGTATGAACAGTCATTTCTTTGAAGTTACGTTGCAGAGGCTTAATCCCTGTCCAGTTCGTAAATTACAGCAGTCATCTTTTTAGGATTTAGTTAAAGTCAGAGTCAGATAACTTTATTGATACTGGAGAAAATTGCACTGACACACACTCACAAAGAGAAGAACAATGCAAATTATATTATAGAGTCAAAATCCCCTATCCTCATGCCTTTCTAGTATTAAAGCTCTCAGAAGGTGTAGCAGATTTAAATACAGAATAATAACAAAACACCCTCTTTCTGACAATTTTATCATATCAGGTGACTTTCTCTTGACTCTTTAACTACTGAGATTATAAAAATGTTTTCTAAACCATGTACTGCTAGGAAACATTAGATGAGAGGATAATAACCCCTGTGTCTACAGGTATTTCTCACATGCAGTTTAATAGATTTTAAGTATTTGGTCCATTTAGTAGCAAGAAACAAAGCTCATTAGAAAAATCAGTTCATACTAGATACCTGGAAGGCACAATAACCACAATCCTTCTCACAGGCTAACATGCTGATGTTTGCCGAGCTGGTATGATTGTGTGTGTGTCTGTCTGTGTGTGTGTGTGTTTGTGTGTGTGTGTGTGTGTGTTTTCAGTATCATGGAGCTTCAGACACCTATGAGAAAATGTTAGCCAACCTGAACATAGTTTTCACGTCGCTGTTCTCCCTGGAGTGTGTGCTGAAGATCATTGCGTTTGGAGCTCTGGTGAGTGACTATATCGTCATGTGTTGTATGATTACTGTTTCTGTTTATCGTTAGATGGTGAATTTTGCAAATGATATTACATGAAGGATAGGACAGATCATTTTAGATAGCAGTTTGGACATTAACTGAAACATTTTGTCATTTGGAATTTGTGGTAACCATTGAAACAATGACACAAACTTCCATTTACACCATCATCTTTAACATGAATGTAACATTAAATATAACATTTTATGTACAGTGTAAAAACATTGTATTAATGGTAGCTCTTTAAAGCAACAGTATATATAAAATCTTAAAAATGAAAATGAATACGATGATATTCAAAGTGTAAAAAAACAGCTGGCTTTCTTTAGGTTTACGTTGCATTTATCAAAACAAATCAAAAATTTTTTTATTAACTTCATAATTTCTACTTTTATGGTTTATATCGCCTCCTACACTTCCTGTAGTGTATTGCAATCTGTCAGAATGACTGAGGATCATATGAACACTACTGAGCATTAAACAACACTTTTGAAACAAAAGTTCCGTTTTATTCTCCAAAATGTTCACTGTACGGATAAATGACTGATTTGTAAAAGTAAACTAATGAGGAATCAGGGCTTTATCATCACTAGCTAGTTAACAGGGCCTCCTTAACCCATCTACACTGTAACTGAACTGAAATGACTATATTCTGCCTGCAGTGGAGAAAGATTGCGAGATCAGTTGACAGCTAGTAGCCTAACAGGCTGTGACAATAATATGCACAGATTTAAAATGAAGAAATTTACAGAATTACAGAGGTGTGAAACCAAAGTGAAGAATATGTTAAGTTTTACACTTCTGTGTTTAAACTAAAACTGACATCAAACAACACTGCAATGAATGAATTTCAAAATATTCAAATAGAACCTATGATTTAAACATCTGGCAGGTCTTAATTTATTTATAAATGTGGCTCTCAGAATCAACAAAACATGCTGTTTTGTCTGTGATGTCTGTAACCTTCCAAGCTTTATTTTACATTTTCTAACTAACATTGCACTCAAGCAGATTAGTGTGTGCTGAAATAAGCGCTCTCTTGCTGTTCCGGAACAGGAGAATCGGGTAGCATGAGAAATAAAATTTATTTATTTTTTTTTTAATTTCTCCAGGTTTTGGGACAATTTTCTAGCTTCCCAGTTGAATATTAAACGATCATTTAACATTAAATATCATGCAAGATTCAAGATTCTTTATTTGTCGTATAAATAGTTATACAAGTATAACTGAGTTGACCAGTGAGACTGTGTAATAAGTCATCGAATTATTTAAAGTAAATGAACAAGAAATTTGGGATGCCTAAACTACAGTTAAAATGTACACAAGACTACAGTTATTCTGCACTGAACACTGTGCACATCCATTGCTCTTGATAATTCAAACTAAACCCATTGAACTCAATATTATGGACTGAAATGTTATTAGGTAAAACATAGACCAAACTAATATGAGCAGAACTAGAAGTATTACGATTTGAAAACACTCTGGTGCTAGATGAGCGTGGAGAGGAGGGAGAGGGATGGGTGAGGAAGAGAAAAAAGAAGTTGGTCAGGCCTGTCCGGAGTAGAACATCCTGATTGGTGGACGGAGGTGAACGCTGGAGCTCAAACTGATGGATAGTTAGAGTGGTTTTAATGCACTCTTTTACTGCAGGCGTTCACAGGAGAGCACAAAAAGAACCTGCACTCAGCATGTGTGCCACCACACCCTCAGGCTCTCTGAGGGAGAAAGAGAAAGAGAGAACTGCAGAAAAGTGAGAATGGGGGCAAGGACAACATCAGTTTAGAGGGAGACGGCTGTGTTTACATTTTCGTAGGTTTTTTAGGATTAGAAATTGTGTCGACTGCACGAAGAGCAGAGAGAAACAGGCCAGTAAATTGGTCATTTTGGGTCCTAAGGTCAAGGGTTAGGATGAGAAACTTGTAAATACATATAGGACATATGGGACACGAAATGTCCTGACAGGGTGTGTTTGTTTTTTTTGTGTGTGTGTGTATGTGTGCCATAACCTGACTCAGTCCCGAATCACAAGCATTATTCTTTCTTTCTTTTTTGCTGACAGAACTACTTCAAAGATGCCTGGAATATTTTCGACTGTGTGACTGTACTTGGCAGCATCACTGACATTTTAGTCACGGAGCTAGGGGTAAGTGTTTTCTGCGCAGGGTCTACCGAGTGTGCGTCTGCGTGAGTGTGTGCATGCGCGCGTGTGGGTGTGTGTCAGAGATACAGACAGAAACTCCACAGGATCTTTCCTTGCTCGCTGAAGCGGAAGGCTCTTCTGAAGGTTTTATATAATTGTCCCAGTTGGAGTGTGGAGCAGATCAGTGAGACAGCACTGGGACGTCTGGAGCTCGCCCAGCTCTTGCTTACATCACTGTAATTCCCTGCTGAAACACCCAGTGTGTTTCCACCGCTTTAATTAAAGCGATAACTCAGCAGAAGTCAAATTCCCAAAGTTTCCCCCTTCACCCCAAATACAGTCAGAAAACCAGGATACTAGGGGTGTAACGGTACACAGATGTCACGGTTCGGTACGTACCTCGGTTTTGGGGTCACGGTTCGGTACGGTTCACGATACAGCAAAGTTAAGCAAAAAAAAGTTCGAAAGAATGAGGCTTGGTTTGTTTTCGTTTATTTTAAATAAACAGCAGTGTATTAACCAGTAATCACAAACTTGCTTATATTTTTATGTGTGTGTAAGGCAGCAGAAGTGTTACGCCAGTAGGTGGCACTATTGCACCATACTCCAACCCAGGTTTATGATTTACTTGCGCTTTTTGGTCCTTCTGTGATTCCATATCACTTCAATCACGTCTTCTCAGTCGTACATCGTATTCTACAAAAGACATCATGTACCGAACCGTGACCCATGTACCGTGACGATTCGGTACGAATACATCTACCGTTACAGTCCCAAAGGATACCTTGCTAGTTTTGTTCTGTATTGTCCTAGAACAACTAAAAAGCACTGGAAGTGTATCCCCCATCACAAAACTGCACGTTTAAATGATCATATGATCAACCCGTTTAGCACTTTAACATTTTCGGACCATTTTTATAGATAAAATATATACCATACAGTCTCAAAAATCACATCATCGATTTAAACTTGTAGGCATGTGACGTACAACTCCAGATCAGAAAAAGTTAGGACGCAATGGGAAATGCAATGTAAAAAATTGCAGCTATTCTTTCATTTACTTTGTCTTTTATTTCATTGCAGACAGTATCAACCCAAAATAGTTGATGTTTCGCCTGGTCAGCTTCATTTCGTTTGTTATTTACATCAATTCCTGCATTTCAACATTTTCCAAAATGTCTTGTAATTTTGAAATTACAAGGCATAAAAGACATTTAGGCACTGAGGTTAAAAGCAGTTAACCTTTTTTAGGTGTTATTTTCCCATTCTTAATGCAAATGTGTCTTTGCCATTGTTGCATTCGAAATTCTCCACACGTTCTCTACTGGGGACAGTCAGGACTGAGGCAGGACAGTTCAATTTGTAAACATTTCAATCATTTTCTCACACATATGTTGACAAACTGGAGCTCCTCTGCTCACCGTTGTTCCTCAAACACTTTTGCTTTTGCACCAAATCATGATTACAGTCTCCAAAAATCATATCATTATTTGTCATCAGGGCTCAGTCAGCACTGATGTGTAGTAACAAATGAAATTTGGTTGACCAAACAAACCATGAACAATACTGGGCTCATACAATCTACAACGAAATAAAAGAATTCTAAAAGTAAAATTTAGAATACCTTTTATTGCATTTTCCATACCAAATTTTGCTGATTTGGGTTTGTACATGTGCATTGTATTACTAGATTAGAATTAAATGCATTGACCAGTGTATTGATAATATATAGCTTGTAGCTTCCATCCGCTAAAGCTAACAAAAGCAAACAAACACCACTGAAATCCCGGTAACTGCCTCACAATGTATATTTATATTCACACCTGGAGAAAATAGCCATGAAATTAATAAGATCAGTCAAGACTGCAGTGCTAATAAAAACTGGTGTGTACGTGAGTGTGTATGTGTTTGTGTGTGTGTGTGTGTGTGTGTGTGTGTGTGTGTGTGTGTGTGTTTTAATGAGCTCCTGTCTTTCAGAAAAGCAACAGCACCTGGTGGCTGATCATTGTACATTTTGTTCATTATGACCGTTACTTGCTTCTAAATAAATGCTTGTTATCTCAGACTCAGAGATACAGAAATGTTGCACACTTCTGTTTTTTAATTTCTTTTAAATAGACAAGAAACTCATAAAGCAAACATTTCAAAGCATTTAGCTTTTTTAGTCTGGTTTCATGTGGCTGTCATTCTGATTTCGGTATTGTTTCATGTTTTGTTAGTTGTCACTAAGCTAAGCGTATGTTATACTGATTTGAATATGGCTTTGAACTGACTGATGTTTTTTGGACTGAAATGCATAATGATTATTCATTTCTTGTTTTATCCTTTTTTCTGTCCTGTTTATTATTTTTATTGTTTGTTTGTTTGTTTGTTTTTCAAACATGCTTTCTTTAATCGCTGCTATATTGGCGGCTACACCCTCTGACGAATTCATCCAATCAAAATGCACTGTGAAACTCATGTGTCCATCTGTGACCTGGCCTGGCCGATCACACTGGTTGTTATTGTCAACCTCCAAAAATGCTGCTATAAACCATGCATCTGCAACATCTCCATGTAGATGGTTTGTAATTTTCTTAATGCATCTATATATGATGATGATGATGATGATGATGATGATGGTGATGATGGTGATGATGATGCATGTGCTTGAATAGTAATGGACATTGACCCCTGCTTTGTGTGACACTTAAAGGGTTTCACTCTTACAACATTAACACACAGAGAGTGGTTCTTTTGAACACACACAGAATTTTAACACATACTTCAAAAACGCTACTCAGGTCAGACGTTCAGGGAGTCCAGCTGCAGCTTCAGGATGTCTGCAAGCTCTCACCTTTAAAAGCAAAAATATTGAAAATAAAAGGGGTTCTATTTCACAAAGCAAGATTTTCAAAGTTAACAGGCCTGTATATGATCTGTTTTATGTTTTAGCTAAATGTTCAGTTCATTTGTGATTTTTATGCACCAAAAACAGCTGAAACTCATTTACCATTTCAAGGCACAGTTAAAATTGAACAGACTGTTTTGTTTCTGTCCCATTAAGACACTATATATGTAGATAGGCTCAGTGATATTTGAACATTTAGGTAAATTGTGCTGAAGCAAAAAAAAGTCTATTTTCAACTTCAATATAGAGAGAAGCACCTCTGAAGAAACTTAAGTTTCTACATTACATTTTGTCTTTTGTTCTCCATCATTCTTCAGATTATAGAAATTGATTTGTAGAAATGGGTGATGTTTACATTCCATGTGGATGATGTGTTAAAGTCTTTTCATTCTAGAGTAATAATAAAAAAATAGTCATGAGACCTGGGGTGCCCATACTTTAACATTTAGCTGTATATGTAAATGTCTTGGTTTTCGTGGCATCAGAACAACTTTCTAAATGGGTTGTTTTTTGCAATTTAGTTGTCATACTATGGGCCTTAAACTCGTTTTAAAAACGTAATATCAAAATGTATGAACTTTGTGCCATAGGTATCATCAATATATTTGTTATTTCTTTATTCGTTGAATAAGTTTATGTTTTCTGGCCAGATGATACATTTTGCTTTGTAAAATGCCCTTTAAAGTGAGTATTGCTATTGAAACACAAAAACTATTAATGGCCACTAGGCGTCACTGATAGGTCCGTGGCTCAGATAGAGGCGGAGCTGTATTTCATTATGGGAAAATTATCCAGTGCTATTGGTGGAGAAAAAAACTGCATGCACACACTGCATACTTCTCATTACAGTCCCCCTCCCCTCCCGTGTGTGTGTACTGGGTTTAAGGAAACATTCTTTTGTTTGTATAGTATTGAAAATTGAAAAATGTATGAATGTAATGTTATTTTTAAAGTCCTTATGTATAATATGTGCATACTTTTTTGCAATTTGAAACACAACCTGCATCTTGATCAGTGGTCCACAAGTATGTGCATGCATGCATTAAAAAAAGAGAAAGTACATTAATATTTCAGATTCAGAAAATGTATTAATCCTGGAGGAAATTTCTTATGTGACGACTGTATGGACACAGAAACAAGATCAATATACCTAATAATGATCAGTAGCAGATTAGCAATATTAATATAAGTAGTAAGACTTTTGCACATAATAATAATAATAATAATAATAATAATAATAATAATAATAATAATAATAATACATTTAACACACAACAAGATAATCGCACATGATACTGGAATATTTGAAGTAAAAATAAATTCGCCATGACAGGTTTGCTTACACCCTTTTACCTACCAGGACCGGACTCGTAATCTGTGCATTCTGGACAAGTCTCCTTATAATAACAGCAGAGGGCGCTAATACAATAATTTATCAGGTGTAAAATCCATTTTAAAAGCCAACGTAGACATCTGCGCCATCTGCGTTAAAACAAATTTGTTAGTGTCGTAGAAAACTCCCACTGAAATGTATCTTCAGCCCAAACAGACAGTTGTGCTTGCACTTAAGAGATTTCCCAGTTGTTAGTTTGTATTTCTGTTGTTTTCTTTTTGCACAGAGAGTAAAAACAACATTGATCATCGGCCAATCAGAAAGCACTCAGCTGCAGACCTCTTCTAGCCCTGCCGTTGAGAGTCGCTTCATTCATAATATAAAAACCTCACAGTACATTGTGGTTCTTTGTACCAGTGAAAAATGCCATTAGATAAACTACTAGGTTATTAAAACCTACTGTATTTTGAAGAATGAAAGTGGTTGGGTCACTACTATAGAATGTTTAGAATGTAAATCATAGCATGCCACACTCCAGCCACAGGTTTTTCTGAAATAGCGTCGGTTTTCCCAAAGAGTTCATTGACAGTAAAATGTTTTTTGAAAGACTTTTACTTCCATGACCTCAGTATTACTCATCCTATGAAACAGCACCAGAATTTTAATGTTTACAGGTAAATGACTCAATGACTGCTTTCATTTTGTACTTCATGTTATTTACTATATACTGAGTATAGTTACTAAGGTGGTCTCAGAAAGGTTAAAGTGAGTTTAACTCATTGCTAAAGATTTCCCAATGTAATTTCTGTAGATTTATAATATGCTAATGAGGCTGAAGTTTTGCCCATTGTGAAAATATAGTGACACCACTGTCCAAGATGCAGAGTTTGGTGAAAATGTTATATTTTTATGCTTCACATTTGACTTAAGCATCCTTAAGCCCAGGACCTTATGACCTTTGACCCTTGCCGGTGTCAGTGGTTGTTAGCTGTTAGCTGTGTGTGGGTTTAGCATGCCGTGGGCCATCAGTGCATTTGGTTGACTTTCACATGAGGTTAGGGGGTCCTGCACTTTCTTCCCAAATGGATGAAGATGTTTAGGCTCTGTCCTTTCTGTATGAGTTGCCCCCCCGTCCCCCCCTGTCCCTCCCCCCCTTTTTTCCTCCTGCTTCTGTCCCTTCCTTGGATATGCTGGGCCTGCTTAGTCTTGCCAGTTTAAAATTTGTTTTCTAACATCTCTTTCCCTTCCCTGGTTTGTAAAACCCCTGTTTGTTTTGCCTACTAATATAAAAAAAATCAACAGCAATTATATCTTAGCTGACGTCTGCCTGTCTACCTATCTGTCTCTCTCTATCTCTTTTTCTGTCTGTCTCTCTGTCTCTCTCTCTCTGTGTCTGTTTCTCTGTCTCTCTCTGTCTCTCTATATCTGTCCTCCTTCCTCTCTCTCTCTCTCTCTCTCTCTCTCTCTCTCTCTCTCTCTCTTTTTCTGTCTCT
>JBBPDB010000028.1:2320422-2332134 GCA_037974465.1 Brachypetersius altus | reverse complement strand
TCGATTGCAAAAATGCAGACAAAATTCAAACTGCCAGCGTCTGTTTTACATTATAACCCTATGGAGTAAACCGTTTTCAAAAAAGTCTTTTTAGTTTATCTACCAGCACGCTCTCCATTTTTTCTTGTTGTTCTTGTTGTTATGGAAACGATAGGTCTTTC
Organism: Brachypetersius altus; assembly: GCA_037974465.1. Taxonomy (NCBI): domain Eukaryota; kingdom Metazoa; phylum Chordata; class Actinopteri; order Characiformes; family Alestidae; genus Brachypetersius; species Brachypetersius altus. The sequence continues at coordinate 2,331,973 of JBBPDB010000028.1, read as the reverse complement.
TACTTGCTTGTGATTGGTCAGGTGTCAAAAAGGCGTTCTTTTCAGAAAAGTTGAACTTTTTTCAACTTGAAAAGATGCTCTGAGCTGCAGAAAAAGCGGTTAAAAAAGCGGTTTACTCCAAAGGGTTATAATGTAAAACAGACGCTGGCAGTTTGAAAAAAGACGCTAAGTGTGAACATAGCCACATGGGTCCAAGCATCTCCAAAACGGCAGGTCTTCTGGCATTCTTGTTGCTGTTACTCTGAGACCATATACCTAAACATTGTTGGAGACCTAATACACACCTGCATTCTCTAATGGCAGTGACTTCTTTTAGGAGGATAATGTCCTGCCACACAGCAAAAATTCTGTAGGAATGGTTTTGGGAAGAAGACAAAGAGTGTTGACCTGGACCCCAAATGTTGGACAAACGAGTCTGATCCATGAGGCCCCACCTCAGAACTTAAAGAACTGGACTCAGATACTACAGTACACTTTCACAGGTCTTGAGGAGTCCAGGCCTGGAGGGGTCAGACCTGTTTTATCACCATGAGGGGGGCGTCCATGATATTAGGCAGGTGCTTTTAATGTCATGGCTGATTGCTGGATGTAAAGGTTCAAAGCAGGACCACAAATTTCGGAAGTAAATGATAGCCCTGGGTTTGTTTAAAGGGTGCCACTTTATGATAAGAATATGCTTATAAAGGGTTTTTAAATGATTCAGTAGTTAGGTTGTAGACAGGTTATACATCATTAATAAACAGTCGTAAACAAGTTATAACCGTGGTCATACATTGATGCAGGCTCACTAATTGGATCTTGCTATTTGCTGAGCTTATCTTGTCTCTTTCTCAGACAGAAAGTTTAACTGTCAGCTTTGTCCAGTCTTTGTTAACATGCTACTACAATTAAAATGCCAGATATTACCAAATAGTGAACCTATTTGAACTGTTATAACTTGTTTATAGTGAAGTGGTACTGTTTTAACACATAACAGATATTCATGTTAACATGCAATGCAGGACCTTATATCTCTGTTCTGTTCCCCTTTTGTGGGATCTGTAACTATACATTCACTTAAAATCCCCAAACAGGCCTCACCTAGGGCTGTCACTAATACTTGATAAATCCCTATGACTTCAATTAAAAATGGTTAATTAATGTGTAGTTGAATCATAAGTCATTATTTGCACTTTAAGGCTTCTTAGATGATCTAGAATCTTTGGATTCTATTGTTCAGTCTTTCCATATTTGTTCTATTTTTATTGTTTGGTCTTTATTACTCAATTTGTCTTCAAAATAATTTACTAATATTGACAGTAGTGACAGCCCTAGTCTCAGAAAATGGATCAAAAATGACATAATGTGAAAATGAATCTGACGTAATGAAATGTTCTCATCTCATCATATTTTTAAGTGAATGGTATAAAAGGTACTTAACGTGACAAGACTTTACAGCTGATCTCTTGTGGATATTTTTTGTTCCCTTTGTCCTAAACCCAGTTATCCTTTAACTTTTTCAATGTCATTTCAACAGTTCTGTCTTGGATCTGCTTACTTTCTCTTTTGTCAGCTGAAACTCATTGATTATTTAGTGATGTGTTATGTTTATTTTTCACTTCTTCTGCATTCTGTAAACCTCGGGGTCTCATTGTGGAATGAAATGACTGTTAAACCAGTTAGTTGCTTTTCTGAGAAAAAATATTTTGTGTTCCTGAGGTAGTTGCTCAGGTTGGGTGACTGTACATATAATAGAAATGCATTTCAACTTGTCAAAAATACATAAAAAAGCAATGTCCAAAAGCAAAAAATAATTGAACTGAAATTCCATTGAATGTTTAACAGTAAGTAAACATAACCATAAGCTGTTATGTTCAGTTATTACATTAACTCTTTTTAATTAAGCTCAGTAAAACTTTTAAGGCAGCCAGTAAAAATGAAATTCATTTTTCAAGCTTGAATACCAAAGAAATGATAGTTATTAATAATTCATATCTATGCTTTTGGCCCCAAATGAAGGCAGTTTCTTAAGCCTTAGAAGTGGCAGTTATTGCATATTATGATTTATTTGTGAATTTGTTATATTCATTTGTGAATATAGCTCATTGACACAAGTGGACAAAGTCTAATATTATATTATATATTATATTATGTTGTCTATATAATAATAATAATAATAATAATAATGATAATGATAATGATAATGATAATGATAATGATAATAATAATAATAATGATAATGATAATGATGATGATGATAATGATAATGATAATAATAATAATGATAATGATAATGATAATGATAATGATAATAATAATAATAATAATGTTAATAATAATAATAATAATAATAATAATGATAATGATAATAATAATAATAATAATAATAATAATGATGATAATTATAATGATAATGATAATGATAATAATAATAATAATGATAATGATAATGATAATAATAATGATAATAATAATAATAATAATAATAATAATGATAATGATAATAATAATAATAATAATAATAATAATAATAACAATAATAATAATAATGATACTACAATTTCTGTCATTTCTTGACAAAGGTGAAGGAACAGACTCCTACCTAACTTGACTGTAATTAAGTAATTAAATAATATTAAAATATTATAGTAACATTTAAATAAAACTCTTCTAATGGTTAATGAATATATTTAATATACATACATACAAGCTTTAATTTCTTTTTTTAAATGAAATGAACTTTCACCCAATTTGAGTGACTGCAAATATTAGAAGTGAGTTGAAGACTAGAAGTCCTCTGTTCTTCGATAGTGCCTCATTTTAGCACCCAACTGGTTACTGGGGCCATTCATTTACTGGAATGTTCAGAGTAAATGAATTCTCAGCATGGTACCATGGGCAGCTCGGCTCAGAGGATCCACTCATTAACCCACCAGCCTCCAATCCCAGAATGCCTCCCGGCTGACCGGTCTGACCGCCTGCTGTTGCCGATGGAGCCCCTCCCATTTGCACCTGGGATGCTTCGTATCCCATCCTTTCCTTTCCCACCCCATTTTCCCATCAGCTTGCCTGATACCAGCTGTAGGCCATGTTGTATCTTACACAGAATCGAACGCCATTAATGTTTCAGCGCCTGGAGCCGCCATCCCCAACCCAGGACACGGGGCAGGGACTCAACAACCATCCGGAATCTCAGACAGACCCTGCCAACAGCCTGTAAGCAAACCAGCCTTTATGTCTCTTTCTGCCTTTCCAGATAATATTTGGAGGAAAACGCTGTCTAGAATCAGAATCCAAAACAGGTATTGATTCCAGAGGAAATCGGTTATGCAATGACTGCACAGACACAGACGGAGGCGAGAACATGTGGAATATAAAGTCTAAATAAAAGTCCAATAAAAAAATCTATTCGAAATGGGTAATATCCACCCCTCTTACTGACCAACATAAATGGGGTGGATATAAATATTATAGATAAATTACTGCCAAGTAATCTAGTTAACACGAATGGTGTGCTTGTGTATTTTTATTTATATGGAAATTATGTTCAGCGCATTTTAGTATAGGTATAGGTATACAATAGTATAGGTATACAATAATCCCCCAGTTTTACGTGGATCAAGTCACACGCGTTGTTTCACGCGGAAATCTCCAGAACATCGCGGAAACTGCTCCCATATTCATCCCATTATTAATACAGTTAGAGCACAAACACACACAACAGCAAGTGTCATACGTATTCATAATGGTATGAGGATGGTTTACTATACTGTGCTTTGGAGTTCTGAAGGTCAAACCTAGGCCTTTATAGGAGAATCAGAAAAGAACAATATAAAATATAACATTTCAATAAAAGTCAAAAATACACTCTGTACTAAATACACTAAGCTATATGTACAAATGCTGGGGTATTAATATGATTGATAAATAACTTCCAGTTAAGTAAATTACAAGTAACACAAATAGTAGTTTAATAATAATAATAATAATAAGCCAATAATCAGAATCAGCTTCAGGAAACTATTGATACTGTAGGAAATGACTTATATTATGACTGCACAGACACACAGGGACAATGCTTTATATGAACTGCTGCGGTAGAAGTACTATAGATAAGTAACTTACAATTAAGTGATTTACTAGTAACACAAGTAGAGGTTTGATAGTGGTGTGTGTGCGTGTGTGTGTGTGTGTGTGTGTGTGTTAGGGCGGTGGATGGAGGCATCCCAGAGAGCCAGTCGTGGGTGACGGCCAGAGCTCAGGAAATGTCTCAGAAAGCAGGAAGCTGGAGCCCAGAGGGTCTTCCCCCAGAGGACCTGAATGAGAACCGCCACTCCTCACAGGTACCGGATTTTACACACATTCACACACACTCGAAACACCTGTTGCGCACACACACACACACACACACACATACACACAGAAATACATCATAGGTTTGAACAAAATTAAAGTTCAGTTAAAAGCACAGTTAATTAAAAGATGTGTAAATGTGTAATGTGTAAATCGAAATGTAATAAAATTTTATAGAAATGTCACTCAAAAAGACTCAATATTTTGTTCGCCACATTAGCCTTGTAGCTCCAGTGCAAAGACAAAGAAGGAAACTTCAGATACCAGGCATGTCCTGTCTGATCTGTATGTTTAAGACTTCTTGAGTTTCTGCTTTTTTATTTTAGAAATGCTCTGAAAATATATCCAAAAAACGATAGGGGCAGTAAGAGATTTGGATATAAAAGCTAGATTACTATACTGTACTGTACTAGTCTATGCTGTACTATACTATGTTATACTTTGCTTTGATATACTATACTACGCAATGCTATACTATGCTATACTATTCTAAACAATAATGTACGGTACTACACAATCCTCTACTATGTAATGCTATGCTTTGCTATACAATACTGTACTGTACTATTCAATCCTATACTATACCATGCTGTGATAAACTATACTGTACCATACTATACTATACTATATTATACTATACTATACTACATTATACTTTTTATTTCAATTTTGTGAAGTACTGCTTAAATTTATCCAAACCCTCATTTTTACCATATAAAATTTCATCCAATATTGCTCCAGATTTCCAAGAAGAAAAACATGCAATGCATGCTGGAAACTAGCATTAGCCCTGGAAAATGACTTTTGTTTGCATTAGATTGACTGGTTAGAATGATGTCACCCACAAACTGCCCTGTCAGACTAACAGAAGCAGTAAAATATAGCGTGTTTCATCACCTGAAGGAAAACAGAAAGAAGACAGTTTATCTCAAATAACTTCAAATAGTGGCTACAAATATGACAAACATGTTTTAATATAATGATGTGACAATTTAAAACCTAATACATTTTAGTTGCTACAGTGCCCCTCTCCAAAAATCTCAAATTTCAGAATATAAAATGGCCAGCTGTTTCACTGCTGCTGTGTCTTGGAAATCGAATATCTAGCTAGAAAATTGCTTCCTGCTCTCTGACAACTGAAGAATTGAAACATTACAGGCATTTCTTACAACTCTTTAATGCCTTTAATGGAGGTCTAACGATTGTTTTGAAAGAAAGAAATCTAACAATTGAGAGATTTTTCTGTCACAATTATATTTTTACACAAACAAACACAAATAGAAATGTACTTCATACTGCACTGGCCCATTGTAACTCTCCCAATACAGATGAATAACAAGCATTTTATATCAGTTTGAATTGTGCTCTGAATGTGTTTAAGAATTGTGTCTTTATTGTTGGTAACTCATCCAGTAATAAAGGCTGCACAAGTTGATACACAAACACAAACACAGAAACCTCTAATCCCACAATGCACACACACGCACACACACACACACACACACACACACACACACACACACACACACACACACACACACACACACACACACACACACCAACTACTCCAGAAAAAGACTGAAATGAGTTGAAGGAGACAAAGGTAAGGTTTTGAATGGATCTCCAGCAAGACTTTAGGTTCTTATTGTTACACTTATTTTTTTTTTAACACTCACACAACAGCAGGATTTTCACAGCCTCCACGGGACTTTGTAGCATCACACCACTCCACATGTGTGAGCACTGAAGATGTGGGATTTTGCTGGATGAGTCGAAAATGTCCGCTGCTTCCAGCAGTGTTTGCTAACAGAGCCGTTTGCGTTCTCTCTGTGGTGGGTTTGTTCCTGGAGTTCTCTGAGACCATGGCTCCGATGGACCAGTCTGTCTGCTGCCCCTCCATGTGCATTCAGCAGACAGTAACTGGACTCCGTGGACCATCTTCCACTTCTTAAACTCAGCCATTCTCTCTCTCTTTCTCTCTCTCTCTCTGTCTCTCTCTCTCTCTTTTCTCGCTATTTCTCTCTCTCTCTCTCTCTCTCTCTCTCTCTCTTTCTCTTTCACTCTCTTCTGATAGCTCCTGTTTTTCTTACAGTTTCTGTGTCTGATGACCGTAAAACAGTCATTTTCATCTCATAAGCTCATCCATGCTCGGCTGTCTGGGAGGGATGTTTGAACCCCTCTGGACTTCCAAAGACACTCCTGCCCGCCTCTGCTTGCTTTATAGCATCTATAATAGTGGTGCCACTCTTCTGTGTGTGTGTGTGTGTGTGTGTGTGGGTGTGGTTGTGGTTGTGCGTGCATATAGTAGGGCTGTAAATATCTGACCTCCCAATGATTCAGTTATTCACAATGATGTGATGCTCCATGAAATGTTAGATCGTTTAGCTGCAATTCAGAATTACTTTGAATACATAAATGTAAACACACAAATAGCAGTGGAATATAGACTACGTGTGATTTATTGTCACGTTTGGAAACATTAGCCTTTAAATGTGGCCAAAATTAAGCGATTTAATATAATTATGATTAGTAAGAATGATCTCTGACATTCCAATATCTGCTGTGATGAAACACTTTTTGTGTAAATGTAAGTGTGTATATAAGTGAGAGGGAGTGAGTGAATGTCTGGGAGTGGTTGCTAATGCTAACAGTACTTTACACTGCCCTCGTATTTATGTCCTGGAGTCTCCAATAATTTGACCCTTGTATTTGATCAAATAAAAATTCACCTTATTCACATTATGGCTGTGATGCTAATCACATGGGTTCTAGCAGTTAGGCAGGAACTATGGAAAGCAGAGAAAAATAGTAAAGATTGGTTAGCTCAATAAGCTAAACAATGTTACCAAGCTAGTTGGGCTTTAAGGCTCTTTGCTTAGCTGTAATTTTGCAACCACACCATATTAAAATGATATAAAATAATTTTATCTTATTTAATCTTAACTAAATAATCACAATAGCTTTATCTGATAGAGATCAGCTTCATCTGACCCCATTAGCGGTCTATAACCTAACCTGTGATGCTATTAAACTTGCTAACATGGCTCAGTACCATGAATGCAGTCTTTCATCCAAATGATTTATCTTTCAAAACAAGATGCCTTTTGGCAAAATTAGCTGTACTTATTCTTATTTGCTGCTTTGTGTAATTCCGCAGTCCAACTTTTCAGTAACATTCACTTCAGAAATCAACTCCTGATGGATTACACTAACTGCAGTCTCTTTCGGTCACTCAAGTAGTGACTGAAGCTTTCAGCCAGTTGAAGATGACATCAGGTGGCCTCCAACTTTCCTCGGGCGTTTCAACCCTGAACCACAATACCCTTTTGTTGGCAGGTTGGCAGTGGAGGCCAGTCACTGCCCATCTTCTCCTGGATTCCAGCTTTACTCCTCTTTCCTACTCCATAGCCAGCAAGAGGCTCTCTCCGCTGCCTCGCACAACCTGTTTTCTTCTCCCTCTCTTCCATCCCCGGTGCGGTAAAGGCCCTGCAGACCGACTGTGCAGGAAATCCCCTACAGGCGACCTCAATTGGGAACAGCCATACTTGCCACCCTTAGTTTTTTCACTGCTTAATGGTCTTTCGTTCTGAGGCTTGCATCCATCTTCCCACGGGTCTTCTTCGATCAGGATCATTAATTCGATCTTCTTGGCCTCCTTGGACCATATAACTGTCTCGGGCCTCAGGTAGGTGTGGACAAGCTGGGGAAAATAAAGTTCACCTTCATCTCAGGAGGCCCTTCATGATTCTCTTTGAGGATGGTGGTCTCTCCCACAACCTGACAAACGTCTCGCGTGAGCTTTATGCTTTTTCCGTCTCTCCTGCTACAAGATGCCGGCCAGTGTCCGGATGGCACCATTGACATTGTCCTTGGCTGACAGCAGTCTTACACCCAGCAAGCTTAATTTTGTAATGAGCTGTCATTTTTCTTAGCTAACAAGTTATGCGTAAAATGAGTATAAAAAGTTAGTTTCACCTTTACACTAGTTTTCTGCCTGCAAAAAACTTGTTGGTGTTAGCAAGCCAAACTAGGCTACAGCATGTTCAGTTATAATTTTAAAAACTGGAAATCCTAACATTTGAAACTGCATGTTGCAGATGGTCTAACACAAAACAATCCCAGAGAACTACAGCTATCTAAGGACCCTTTTGGAAGTGCCAACATTGTGAAGTTCAAGGCTTAAAGTAAATTTTTTATCTTCAGCACCTGTGAACACATCCTCGGACCACAGTGTAATATATAACACAATTCAACAGAGTGCACGTTACAACAGAAATATTACAATAGACACCAATAGTAAACTTTGATATTGCACAGGATGACCGTTAGCAGCATTGAACTACGTTGAGTGAGTGTAAATTGTAAGCTTATCAAATCAAGTAACAGGACATGATTGTGCCTGTTGTGGCAGTAAACAGTAAACGTAAGTGGAGGTGCTGTTGAGAGTAATATGAGAAGTTTATGAAGTTCAAAAGGGTAGTAGCACACTGGACATTTGTGTTCTGCACTGAGATTCTAGTACAGCATCCAGATAGTATTAATACACATATACTAAAAGTGGCAGGAATGGAATTGTATCTACATGTTTTGGGACACAATGTCAATTTGTAACATTCACTGGAAACATATATTTGGAAATAAACCAAACAGAAATGGCAAAACCCTGCAGGTGTTTTTCTAGGCATGTTTGGCCTACAGGTCGGAAACAAGTCCCTATGTGCAGTGACATAAGTGATATTTGTTCCAGTCACAGTCATGGGAGGGCCTCAAAACAAAGAATGCAATGACTTTTTTAGAATCACAATCACAATTGCTTATGTTACAACTGCATGGACACACAGACAAATACAATATGAGGTCTAAATAAATTATTTATAAATAAATAAATAGAACTCTATAATATAATACACTATGCTATATTCACAAATACTGGGTATAAATACCAGATACATAAATTACTCGGAACACAAATAATGGTTAGGAGTCTGTTATTGCTGTAATAGAGATCAGCAGTAGATCAGTAATATTGAAATAAGTATTGATGCTTAACATGGACTATTGCTCATAATGATAATGATAGTTTCTGGGTTCATTAAGTTGGTGATGTAACCATAACTGATAGCTGTTAACATGTTCAGTTAGACTTGTTAAACTGCTGTATTCGAGCATATATCGGAAAATTCTGCATAACCTTTGTGGAATGATAGAGTGGAATGTTATGGCAATTTTCCACAGATCTACAGGCACCATGCTGTACGGCGTGGAACAGAAGTTTGATTTTCCAGTTTCTGAGCCTGGGCACAATTTATGGCTGGTCGTCGTCCCAAAACTGTGTCCTTTTAATCGCATCAGCATCATAGCTGCTTTTGAGATGAATAATAGCACATGGCAAGACTTTCAGCTCTTGCAATCTTAATGAGCTTAATATGTTTTGCATTGTGAATAAGGTGAATTGTGAAGTGAAGTCAAGTAGATTAATTGTCAATTCTGCCATAGACACACAGTGAAATGAAACAATAATTAATAGAAGCATTTCCTCAGTAATATCTGAGGACGTAAAGCAGAGGCTGGGGCCGGACTGTCCTGCCACATAATGCATCTCCTCAGAAAGGTCTCCTTCTGTCTGCGGGGTTCAGGCCTGTCTCCTGGCCTCCCCTCTGGGTCTGCTGTCCCTGGCCAGTCACACAAACTCTCCCTCTGTTTCTGCAGACGGTAGAGATGAGAGAGATGGGGCGGGACGGGTTCCCGGACACTGAGCACTTCCTGCCGATGGAAGGCCACGGCAGGGCTGCTTCCATGCCTCGACTCCCAGCAGACAACCAAGTGAGCACTTTCATCCTGTCACTTTTCCCTGTCTCCTCTCTTCTTCTCCACTGTCCTCTCTTTTCTCCCCACTGTCTGTCTGTCTACTCCTCCCTCTGGACAACTCACTTCCCATTGCTACCTTTGTGTGGCACAAGAAAACAATGCATTTCTTATAATATAAATACAGGCTGTTGGGTAAGTTCAAAATATTATAGAATGTTCTATACAATGATTAACCCCTTAAACTGCAAGGCGAGTTAATCAGTTTAAAACTTAGTACTGATATTGATCAAAAAGTAGCTACTGTGAAACTACTGCGTATGTTATTTTGTTACTCGAGTGAAGAATTGAAATGTGGGTGCACATACAGACCCTTAGAGTTTAAGGGGTTAAATACGTGTTACTTGGAAAACTTGTTGGGTCTTGAAACCAATACTAATCCCACATATAACCTGTAAATAATAACATTGGACTTAGAACATACCCTTGTGGAACCCCACAAGAAAAAAAATAACAATATAAAAAGAAATTTACTTCCAAGTCTACAAAACCAGACCCAGGGCAAATATCCATTTTAAGTATTTAAAACTGTGAATATGTGTTTGACAACATGTATTTAAGAATACATTCAAACACTGAAAGAATTAAATGCTCTAGATATGCTATATCTAGAGTGTACAGTGTGTTCCTTCATAACTTAAAATGCATATTTAAAGCAGGTATAGAATAAATCAGAAATATCACACTTTCCTCTGGTCATCTATTACTCTTTTCTTCTGTGCCTGCCCCTGGGGAGCTGAAAAATACCCTCTTTCATTTCATGCCATGCCATCTTCGCTGTGCCATGTGCTCCAGTGACTGTTGTGGTTACTCACACACACAATGCACATACACACATGTACAGAATTACACGCACACAGGGTGTATACATATGAATGATGATTTTCTACCTGCATTAGTTTCTCTTTTCCCTTTTGCCTCCTGTTAAATGGTTAAATAACTGTTTTCCCAAAAAAAACCCTTTCCTTAATGTATTTGTGCATGTCCTGTTTGTTCTGTACTTCCAGTTCCACCTGGTACAGATGATTTACTTTCTTTTTCAGCCTGGGATTCTCTTTTTTAGTAATTAAAAAAGTACTGGAGGTTCTTGAGCTTTTATTCTAACAAGTCTAAACTATCAGTAGGATTACAGTATTGCACACAAGTGTAGATTTAAGATTGTTCTCCCTTCAAGAATCCAAGAGTCAATAATACTTTATCCCACCTTCCTAACTTCCTTTCCATGATGAGTCTAGGAAATTAATACTGACTAAGGAAGTCTGCACTGAAAACAGAAACTGAAATGTGTGTGTGTGTGTGTGTGTGTGTGTGTGTGTGTGTGTGTGTGTGTGTGTGTGTGTGTGTGTGTGTGTGT
>JBBPDB010000028.1:2299965-2310421 GCA_037974465.1 Brachypetersius altus | reverse complement strand
ATATACATACATATATATATATATATATATACATACATATATACATATATATATATATATATACATATATATATATATATATATATACATATATATATATAGATAGATAGATAGATAGATATATAGATACATATGCATAAGTAAGAGCGAGATATATATATATATATAAGTTAGAACAAAAGATTATTTATTGTGGGATGTGGGAATCGCCCACCCACACAACGTAAAATGCCACGTAAGAGTTCTTAGATGCCCCTTGATGCAAAAAAGGCAAAGTATTTTACCATTCACCAATCTTTTTTTGGTGAAATGTCAAATCCAGACACTGGGGGGCAGTTTATGTTCGCATAAACGTGACTAGCATAGCGTGTAAATGTATATTTGAAGAAGGAACAGAGCTCCACTACCTCTTGCATATCAATAGATGGCACTGTGCTCCACACAGTTCTAGCCTGTAGTCCTGATTCACACTCTTGTCACATCTCTTTCTGTTCCATGTCGATTTATGTCAATGATCTGTAACACTGGGAGTGGGACGTTATTGTCTGCCACCGACGGTACACCATTCTGTGTTCAGGACATGTAACACAGCCTGAATCCAACTGCACAGGAACATGTAACACAGCCAATCAAATTGCATGGGTGAAACAATGACCGGGCCTTTTCTGCCAAAAAAAAAAAAAAACCTGTTGTCTTTTGTGTCCCGCTGATCTTTGTGTCCCTTTTTCGTGGCCCGAACGCAATCAGGGTCCTCCGATCCGCAAAGTTACACTGCCAGACGATACTGATACGCAGCCATCATTCAAAATGTAGCACTCGAGACTGACATGCATAACCACTGATGGTCACTTTTAGCCTGTACGCCTGTTTGTGTGTGAGGAGAGCGTTTGTTTTTGCACAGAGCATACTGAACTACTGCTGCCCTGGCGTTTCCAGGCATTTTCATTCAGCTTACGCTCGATTTTTTGAGATTAGAAAAAGGATGAAGGCTCCCCTTGCTAGTGTGACGTTCTGAGCTGGAAAGATTTGTAGGTCTGAGAATGTACCACTGACTTAGTTGCTCAGTGCCTTATTCTCCATACATACAGCACTCACCACCACTATAAGTCTATCTGTCTGTCTATTTATCTGCCTATTGGTATTACACACTACAAGAAAAAACTCATTATGAAGTGACCAAATTACGAATGAGCAATATTGGGTTTTTTTCCGACCAGTCAATTTGCAGGATGGTTTATATTAATTTAATGTATAGTTTTGACTATTTACAGGGCTTTGAAGAACACTTTAATACAACAGCTGCTAACACCCACCAATCAAGGCCTTAAAATGGCTACAGAATGCAATTTCGACATCTCTGACCCATTTCAGTCAAAAAGCGTTTCAAAACCCAGATCACAAAAAGCTTAATCCGAGGCCAGTGGCCGAGAACACATAACCTGACCCATTTAGCATAAACTGTGGATCTTAGAACAATGGAAAAAAGTATTTGAAAATGGTGAGTCATGCTTTATTTCTAGATGGAAATCTCCAACCCACACTATCGGTTTGCCTGTTTTGCATCTGTTTGTCACTAGAAAATGTGGCCCAATCCTGTAGAGAACATTCAAATGGGATTTTTTTTCTGTTCCAATGAATTTGTCTATGCCTCGTATGAATCTAACCCCTCTTTTCTGTATTTCCCTGCAGTGTTCTTTACTATATCTATCTTTCCTACAGACAAGCATTGAAGAAAGGGGTTAATACTTGGTTATATTACCCATATTACCCTAATATTAACCTTAAATCCATAATCAAATACCTATATATGCAATGCACCATGTGCGCGGTAGTCAGGCAAGTGGGAGCCGACATTTGTAGCAAGCAGGAGTGTATGTGTGTGTGTGTGTGTGTGTGTTTGTGTGAGAGAGCGATATAAAGTAGAGAAAGAGAAGCCAAAGTTTCTTTCCTTTGTTTAGTGCTTGTTTGCATGCAAGCTCTAATTACACAAATATACAGGACTGGTACACAATATGTAAACTCTTATTAAAATGTCAGTTTCTCGATGTTTTCCAGTTTAAACCAGTTCAAACTGTTTAGTGTCTCCCAATAGAAAGCACATGTTTGTCTTTTCTTGGATGCAGAGGCAAAACATTGGTTTTGCCATCATTTTCACTACTATATAATGAAACATTGTCTAGACAGTCACAGCGCTAAATATCATGGTAATAAAGAAATCAGTGGTACTAAATTAACAACCATGTTCTTCTAGATAAGCTCTATATGCCTTTAAGAGTTTGGAGGTGGACATCAGACCAGAGAAGACAAAATAATGACATAAAAAAGAGAAAATCAGAATGAAACTTTGAAAAAGAGCAGGACTGCTTCTTCAGAGATGTTGAAAAGATGATTGTCAACATCAAGTGCCTCAACGGAAAGGAACATATAAGAAAAGTCCAGAAAATGGAAGAAAAAAATGTCAAAATCTTTAAAATGGAAGAAATATCTGACATTCAGTATCTAAAGATTATTTATTAAGACACTGTGCACACAGTAAAGATCAACAACAGTCCAGTAAAGATAAAATTAACCATAAGAAAACATATATAACTAGATGTCTGATGAGGATAGATACATTGGGAAATATGTATATAGCCTATAATAAAACATGAGGAACTCTGCCTAAATGAAATTTGCCCTTTTACAAGTTCACCAGATCCAGGCTCTGCTTCTTAAAGAGCTTTTATTGGGAACCTGTTATGATAATGAGTCTAAACACACTCACGATAGTTAAACAAAAACAAGATGGCAGACTGGCCAGCTTTCAGTCCAGAAAATTAGATGTGGCAGAGCTCTCAACTTACAGATAAGTATCAATTCAGTTTTATTTTTATAAGGTTTCCTGCAATAGCGTTTGTCCTTAGAGAAATTTTCAAAAAAATTGGGTGAACACCTTTAAACATCCTTAAGAGCATATGGAAGGGCTAGATATAAGATTCTTTGTCACATAAATAGTTGTACAAGTACAGCATGTAGAGAAATTAGCCCAGAATTAACCAGTAAGCAAATAAAGTTATCAAATAATTTAAATCAAAAATAACATTATAACCAGAATGTAACAGAGTAGGAACATCTGAACTGTGACTGATGATGTTTGGACTACTGAGAGGTATCAAGCCTCAAAATAAAAACAGCAAAACATGAGTCAGAACCACTAAGTGCAACCAAGACTCAAAAAGAGAATCTAATTTATTCCCTCCTGGCCAAGATTAGATGTCAATGGCCTTTTCATATTTAGCTGAAACCTGAACTAAAAAGGTTGGAATGTTGAATTGACTTAATCTGAGAAGTTACCCCATTAAACAGCATGCATGACGTTGCGCTCTAGGCCACAAAACGGAACAACACAAGTAATATTATCACATTTTATACTGGAATTTTTCAAACCTACTATCATACCACGATGGCATTGCAGTTATTATTATTTATAGTAAATGTATTGAAGATGTATGTAAAGTTATATTAGTCCCAGGTCAGGATGTTTTCATATTTTGTGCCAATTCTGCATATTTCTTTATGTGTGGATAGGGATGTGTGTGTGTGTGTGTGTGTGTGTGTGTGGGGATATGGGTGTGTGTTTGGTTGTGTGTGGTCAGTCCGGACAGGCGTTTCCTTCCTCACCAATGTCAAAACGCACCACCACCCAACACCCTGAGCCCCGTTCAGCTGATAGAAGGCGAAAACCTACGCAATGGTAACCAGCCATGTAGGAGCCGCCATGAATTAAAAAGGGGGGGGGGGCACCAGAAAAAGGGAAAAAAGTGTTTTCAGTACAAAAAAAGTGCAAGTATTTACTTCCAGAACTGCATGTGCTATGTGCATGCCACACACCGTGGAACTTCATCTTCAGGAATTAAAAAAAAGCAACAAGAAGAAGAAGTATTATTGCAGAACATGAGTATAGATCAATGTTTTTAAAAGCAACATGTTCCTTTTTCTTTCTATTTTTTAAAGCAAAAAGAAAGAAAGAAATAAAAACACTGAAAAAAAAACATCTAAAGAGCCAAATGCATATTGTTTTGTTTATGTTTCTTTTCTTTTTTTCTGCAAACTTGAAGGTGAGACACTCCGGCACTATGTTCAGGACACATCAGAATAACTGTCAAAAAAAATAAGAAATAAAAAAAAGATGTGGAAAACATGACTGTTGTTGAGTTGGACCAGGACATGTCTGCATTTGACCCACGTTCGTCATCGTATCTGTTGTTTATCAGTCTATGCACCCATGCTTTTATTACACACCTACTGGCTCCCTCACTCCTCTCACTTCCTTCTTGTGGCAATAGTTAAGTTTGTAATATCGTATGAGTATTAACCATTGAATTTATTTATCTAATGTATCATTTAAACACCACCATTCTCTGTAAATGTCCAGCGGTTATCACTGACCGTGTGGGGGTAAAATAAAAATGTGCCATCTTTTAGGCAGGTTTACTAGAGCTCTGGTCCGATAATCTGTATTGGTATCGGTCCGATCCTGACCTAAATTACTGTATCGAAAATTGGGAAGAAATCAAAAACGTAATCTGATCTGTTAAAAAATAAGGGAAACAATTACAGCATGCATAACGTGATTTACGATGTGCATAACGTGGGAGATGCATTGCACGTTAAGAGATTCTGTTGTGTGTGAGACTTGCCAACATGTCAACAGTTTGGAGTTACTTCAGACTCAAAGAATTAAAAAAAATTTATTGGGACACCTCGCCCGGGTGTCCCAATACTTTAGTCCCCCACGGAACGTGCTTGCGGCTTTTCTAAGCAGGGCAACCATTATTCTCTGTGAAACTTCACAGATAGGGCTCGATGAGACCTTTCCAAAGACCCCTCATTTGCCATATTAGTCCTGGGAGATCTGGAGTTATATCGTTCACCTCGCCCGGGTGTCCCATTACTTTTGTCCGAGGTGAACGTTATAACTCCTTTTCTCCCAGGGGGGTATTATGGCGAACTACGGGTTGTTGAAAAGGTCTCACTGAGCCCTATCTATCTGTGAAGTTTCACAGATATATTTTTCATATTTAACGTTTAGATTTAAGATCATTTAAGGCAAATCCACCCCCTACTAAGTAACAGCCAATTCTAAACACGGGGCGTGGCCAATAAGCATATCTTGCCATTTTTAAAAGAGCTACATTAAAATCCCATATTTAGATTTTAGCATTTAGATTTAGAGTGCAACATTTAGTTTTTTAAAAAACACATTTAGCTTTAAATGTGTTAAAATTGTGTGAAAATTGCACTAATTGATGAATAAATGACACCTCTACATTTGTTAAGCTGTTTTTACAAACGGCACCCCATAGGGGGCATCTTACTATACCATATTCTCTGTGCAATGTTTCCTTATTGTATCACAGTTATGGTTTTTGTATTTGTGTGAAGGTATACAAAAGGTATCCAGACATTTTTTGAAAGCATTATTTTTGTTTAAAAAACAAAAGCGAGTATCAGATTTGTATCGTATCGGCAGATATCCAAATTTACAATATCGGTATCGGACATAAAGTGGTATCGTGCCATGTCTGCTTAAAACATACCCATTTTTCTCTTATTTGTCCTATTTTTTTAAACAATTGTCTAATTCATTTGTTAACACTTTCATCACATTTCATTTGTACGTTCTCTAATCTCATCCAGTTTGATAAATGACTAAATTTGGCCCCTTTGTCACCTCATGTTTATGCCCCAGTGAAACAGAAAGTGAAAATAAATTGTTTCATTTTAATGGGACAAAACTGAACATGCGGTAGCTGCCTGTTATACACAGTAACTTTAGACATGCTAATAGACAGTTCTGCTTTTAAAAAAATAGTTTTTTTTTTCTTAATGTACCGATTTCCGAAGTTCTTTTTCTTTCTTATCTGTAACACTGTATTCGTTAAATAGAGAGAAGCATCTTTTAGAGAAACTAAGAACGAAAGGCACATCATGGTTAAATGGTTTTGTGTGTGGTGTGAAGGCCTGGCACCACTTCACCTTATCGATTGTTCTCAAGGCCCATTTAACCTCAACACACACACACAGCAGGGTGTGTAGTCACTTAAACCTGCATTTCAGTAAATGTTACTTCTGTGAAATCATGCAGGTAAAGTAAATGTACATTTCGGAAAAACAAGTGATATTTGAACTGCTTTCATATCTACTTACTGAAGTGCAGGAGAACCTTTTAGTAGTAGGAAGTGCAGAAGCCGATTATTATGCACTAATTACTTACTGTGCACTAAGTATTATTTACCTCAAACACAAACCAGTCAGATTTTCCCAGGGAACGAGTTGTAGCATGTGGTTCCACGCCTTTGGCGAAAGCTGTAACTCGAGTGGAATGGGTGTGTATTGCAATTCTAAACATTTTATCTTTGTTTTCCATTTCCGGTTTCCTTTGACCTCATTTTCACATTCTTCTGCTGTTGCCAGACATTCCATGTTTGTGTTGACAGTGTTAGTGAAAGTGCTCGCAGAGTTTGGACAGATTCCCTCAGTTTAACTGCATTGTTTTGAACGTGTTACTCTTGCATAAATTGTCTACTGGACAGAATCCAGTGTATGTGAATACGGATTTATCAAGGTTTTATAGAGTTTCCCACCAGGAGGCACTGCATAAACACCCAGTGAAGTTACATGAAGTTAAGTACACTTACATTTTCAGCTTGAAATCAGCCATAGGTACCGGAACCACTATAGGGAGGAGCAGTGCACGACCCCCCAGACCACAACCCTGCCCCCCTCACATTAAAAATGCGTCTGGCACCCATGAAACCTTCGCAAACACTGTCTGTAGTGGTATAAATATGTACTCACTCAAAATAGAGACTAAAAATTATTCTACATTTGTGTTAAAAATGCACCTAAAGCATGCCGAGATGAATTTAAACCACAACAACTGCTTCATACAATGAACCACACAAACACACTGATCATTCATTCATTGTTAAGCAATTAGTTATTGCCCTAACAATGGACAAGAGTGTTTTCAAATGTGTAGCTATTTTCTATCAACTGTCGGATTTATGGTGATCATTGTCCATTTTAATGAATGACGAAGACAATATGGCCCCTGTGTCGCCTCATATTTATACCCCAGTGAAACAGAAAGGCAAACATAATAGTTTAAAAATATAGTGACATTTAAATGGTGTACTACTGAACATGCTATAAACTGTATTCTATCATTCTGAGAGATTTCTGCTTACTTCAAACTGCGACATTACAAAAGTGTAGTGAGATAGCCCTACCCAGTACACCAGTGTAAGAATATATAATTTAATATTCTGGGACTGGATTACAAGCCATTACATGTGTAATGAAGAGTGCTTATAGGGCAGGGGCCGCAGGTTTACTAGTGTCAGAGTCCACGGTCCGTGTTCGAGCCATCGCTGAGCTCATCCTGAAGCAGTTTGCACATCCTGCCCTCGGTGAGATTTCAGACACATTATCTCGGGTTTCTGAGGGAAGGCAACAGGCCTGGGAGGGGGAAGAGGCGGCCATTAGCAGGACAATTGATTAGCCACACAAGCATTTTTCCGCTTCCCCCACCCCTCCCCCCTCGGCCTGCTGACCAGATGTGCGGAAGTGCGAAGGGTTCCGCCGCACTTCCTCTCATCTATAAATACCCCCTTCATACATTCCTCTCGCTGCCCCCTCCTCATTTAAACAATGGCACAGGACAAATACGAATAGTCCGTTTCTCTCTGACGTTTCTTGTCTGACTGCTTTTCTTCGCTCTTTTGTCAAGGGACGTGCCTGCAGGGCATGAGGGACTGGAAAGGGTTCTTTGATCCACAGTCAGCTGTAGAGGCTTAGTCATACAATCGGCCTGACTTTACGTCGTCCTCGTCATAAAACGCAATTCTCAGATGGGAGAGGTGGTTCAGCTCGGGTGGAAGTGACGGCAATAGAAGGAAATTGCCTTTAAACCCCTGCCAAGCTTCCCCCGGACTAATAGGTCGGTAATCAGCAGTAAATTGCATGTTATTGTGCCTCTATTGTTCTCAGCTGGTTGGGTGTGAAGGGCCTAGCTGTAGCAACAGGAGGTCACATGATGCGGTGCTGAGTGTGTGTGTGTGTGTTTGTTAAGTAGTTTTGGGAAACCTTTTCACTTTCCTTGTTTTGTACTCTGACCATTGCTTGACTTTAAAGTCTTAAGTAAACTGGTATTATTTAATGTCAACACAGCAGTAGACTAGTTTCAGTTTTGATAAAGGTCGGTTTCACTTCTGCTTTAAAGGTCAACCTAATCAGCCATTGAGTCATTTTAGTGACTCAAGAAACAGATCAAATGTCACTTTCTTTATCAGCCAGCAAGGCTTTTTGAGAACATGTTCAAGGTCAAGAACAGGTCGCGGCACGAAAGCTTATTAATGTTAAGCAATAATTCGTTTGATGCCCAAAACGGTCATCAATACGAATTAGAACTCGTAAACATCAAAGATGATTGTGAAACGAGCGTTTCAGTGAGTCAGTAATTGTGCAATACAAGGTTTAGATGAGTAGATTCTGTCTCAGTTGTAAACTATTCCTTTATGAGCTGGAATAACCAAGTGGGTACTGTAGGTTTTCAGCTAATGGCACACAAAATGTCTCTATTGGAACTAAGAAAAAGATTATTGTTTATTAATACTACTAGAGATGACTGTTACTAGAGATTAGCTATTAACTGAGCTACACTGTTGCATTTAAACTATAAACTGTGGAAACAATTGGCACCACTGTGAAGATAACAGAATGCAGAACGTTCCAAAAGCAAAAACAAAGATTACTACAAAGAATAGTTAATACAAATATTTATTTTTACAAAAAAAGTGAGGTAGTTGACATCCGGAATGACCTTTTTAGCAGCTTATTCCTTTTTTTCACGTTCATTTTCATGATCACACACATACACACACAAATACAGACAAAATAAATACAGCTTTTTGTGGTCCAGCCCTACACATTTCCTTTGTTTGCCTCCTTTCTTTCTTCCTCCTGGTCACTCAGAACCGGTTCTGGCTGAGAGCAGAAGGGAGGAGCCCAGCTCGCCCTGGGATGAACCACACCAAACGTCCATGACGTGTTTCCCAGGAAGAAGGCCTGGTGGTTTTGAGCTTCTGGCGCCTCTTTAGTCATGTCCTCGTCACTCAGTTGTGTCACAGCTGAAGTTTCCCAAACAGCCCTGCTGCTGGATCGCAGCTTTCCGGGCCTCACACACTTCCTGTCTCTAGAACCCCAACAGAACCCGATCAGCCGGGTTTAAAGTGAAGTGGCCCCTTACAGTCAAGCGTGGACCCACCACACCACACCACAGCACACAGTGTGAACTTCTTTCTCTGCACGGAAACCTCTCACCCAGTGAAGCAGTGAAGCAGAGTGTGTGGGGACGGCAACCTTACTTAAAGGTTCCTCAGTGGTGACACGAGCAGTCCTGGGATTCAAACCCATGACCTTATATTCAATGGGGCAACTCCTTAACCACCCGGTCACCAGCTGCCCCAGTTCAGTTCAGTTCAGTTCAGTGTCCAGCACCTTTTTTTAGCATGTGACTACAGTCCTGATGAAGAGTGTGCTGGGTAGAGCGCTGGGCAGAGTGTTGGGAAGTGTGTCCGTCTCTCGGGCGCAGCTGCCCGCGTTGTTACGCAGCGTGGCGTCCTGGAGAACCCTCAGCACCTCTCCAGAGTCCAGCTTGGCTTTCTTGCAGGGCAGAAAGTCCGGCTCCGTGGCCCTTTTCCCCCTCCGTTTTCTGGACTGGCGGTCTGCTCGGGCTGGGTCTCGATTCTCCTGGTCTCCTGAGAGTTGAGGGTCCTGGGTCTCGTGCGTCGTGGAGTCTGGAGGAACCTCTGGGCTGGAAGTGTCCATGGCCTCCTCCTGCGCTTTTGGAGACTCCTGGCTGTCCCCGGACCCCCGTGCCGCGTGGTAGATGTCCCGCGCGGACCTCAGGACCAGGCTGAGCAGGAGGCTTCGGTGCAGGCGCAGCCCCCCGCGCTGCGACCGCGAGCTGTACATCTTACTAAGCGCCTGCACCATCACGCGCTTGGCTTCGGCGCTGACGTCCATTCTGTCTTTAACTCTTTTCTTTGACTATTATTGAACTTTGGGACCTTCCGTCCTCAGAGCTCCGTGTTCAGACAGTCACACGTCCTGGAACGCACGGGAGGGTTTATAAAGCTTAGTGACGCAGTTTGACTGACAGCCACAAAGCCCCGCCTCCCCACCTCGACGTTCTTTCCTGGAAAAAGCAGAATCAGGACTAACGCGCCTGGGGCAGCACGCGGCTCTCCGACAGAGAAGCTCGGATCACCCCTGACCGTCTATCCATACATTATAATAACCTATTTCACAACTCATAGTAACTCATTTTTGTTTGTTTACCTTACGTTTACACACATTTACACTATATAATTCTATATTTATACGTGTATACTTCCTATAACAAAGTTCC
>JBBPDB010000028.1:2279534-2299496 GCA_037974465.1 Brachypetersius altus | reverse complement strand
TGTATTGACTTAACAATTTATATATTATATATAGATACATTCCCTTCACATTTTATCAAGTTTATTATATGTGCACAAGTATGTGTGCGTGTGTATATATATATATATATATATATGTATATATTTACACACACACACACACTTCTATAGACTACATATATATAGAGAGAAACTTACTATATATAAGTATATTCACAAAAGACGTATGTGTTTTATATTTATATTTTGTATAGATTTTTGATGATATATAAAACTTTCTGAACTAAACAGATGAAAGTTGTCCCTGCCGACCTCTCTCCTGTCCTCGGGCCTGTTGGGAGGGGGAGGGGGTTCCTCCCCTGCCCGCCCCCTTCGTGAGTCCATATATGGTGTTTCCGATTACTGTCTCTTTCTCAGCGGAAAGCCCGTGATGCGGAGGCGCAGCTTCCTGTTTCCATATTTAGCTCCGCAGTGCCGTCACCGCTTGCTGCCCATATTTGGTCATGGAGCCACAGAGTCCGTCACATTTCCGCTGCCCTTATACGGGGAACATGCAGCTGTTCAATGGTGTTCTGCTCTCACGCATGCACGTGACTGTACATTTACTGTGAAGATTTTTGCACATTATTAGGTGAGAAATGAACAAGTTGCTTCTGCAAGACCTACAGATGAAATGTGGCCTGTCTAGAATATAATGAGTCTGGATGGCCTTCAGTGTTTGTTTTTGTGCCTCAGACGCTCAGAGGTAGTTTATCACTGCCTCATTCATGCTGGTAGCATGAAACAGAAGGAGTTTGGGGAAGGAAGGAAAAAGAAAAATGTGTGGCTGTCAAACAAGGTCAGCCTGGCATTTACAAATTCATAAACAGTGAGGGGAAAATAAAATCTGGGTTTGCATGAATGAACTGAGCAGCCTAGGAATCATACATTTATGGCATTTATCATATGACAAGACTAGACTAATGATTTATAATTAATCCCTAATTGCATTAAAGGAATACTACAGTGATTTTCAGCCTGGAAAAAAAAGCCTCTAGTGGGCAGTTGTTTCTAATGTGTAAACAAAAACACTGCTCCTGGTAACCAGTCATATACTACAGAAGCAGCAGAGTGAAATGAGGTCAAAAAACATTGGAATAGTCCTTTAGAGTGACATCAAAACAGATCCTAGATCAGCTGCTCTTCTGTTTTTATACTCCTCATCTGTTGTTAAACTCCTCACCCTGCGTTGGACAGGTTTGTGTTCTTCTTTGGCAGCTTAATGGAAAAATAACACTCATCCGATGGGTGCTTTTTAACCACATCCACTGCAGACTGCCTCTCAGTAGCAAGACACTGAAAAAATAGCTGTGAGCATTTTAATCTGACTTTGTCAAGGTCCACTAGTTGACTAGTAAAACTAAACTGTAAAGGAAACCATGTTTTGAAACCAGTATAATCTCTGAAAAACCATGATCAGCAAAATGAAAAATACACACACACACATACACAAACATATATCTATATCTATACACACACCCCTATACATCTCCACATACAAGCACATTTGAGACACTTTCCACACTGAAGCCTTTGGTCATTTTTTTGGAGTCTCATCCTTTCACTACAGTGTATTTGGACGATTCTCAGGTGTGTTCGATCTTCTCGTCTGAGGTGCTCAGAAGCCGCCGGGTTGGCGTTTCCTGCAGGCAGGAAGCGATCTGGTTTCTGTATTTACGCAGCAAGAGGAAGTGGTCCTGCTCGCTCAAGGCTAAACTAAAAAATGTGTGAAAGGGACTGATGAGCCGCTGCTTCGGGGGGAAAAAAAAAAATCTCTACCAAATCTCCTTTGGGCTTTTCCCATGAGCACAGATGGGAATAAAGTCCAGGCTCGTCTTAAAGCATTTACAATTACATCAGTAAACACTGAACATTTTTATACACTAATCCTTAGTACAGTTATTAATCAGTACCATGTAAAGCTAGGGATGTGTCCTAGACAATTTCGAAAAGTACTTGACGGGTTGGAAAAAGAGGAAACGATCAAGTGTAAGGATCTAATCAACTTTGACAAGAGCCAAATTGTGACGACTAGGTCTTGTGGGAGGAACCTGAGAATCGTTCAGGAGCTCCGAAGCCCACAAACTGCTGAAAAAGTTAACACTGGCTGTGACAGAAAGGTGTCAGAACACAGTGCATTAGTTTGCAGACCAGTCAGAGTGCCCATACTAAACTGTCCACCAAAGATACCTACAAAACACCACAGCACTGGATCAGAGCTATGTAAGAAGGTGGTGAATCATTGTTTGTAACATCACTTAGATGTGGATAATCTTCTGCTTTGAAATCCTGGGTTCTGCATTCATGTGGACGTCGATTTGACACCACATATCTAGACATTGTTGGAGACCAAAGAGACCTCTTCCCCAACGGCAGCTGCCTCTTTCAGCAGGAGAATGTGTCCTGCAAAAGGAATAGGTCGGCGAACACGACCGTTCAAGATGTTAATTTGGCCTCCAAATTCCCCAAGTGTCAATCAAACCAGGCCTTTTTGGGATATGATGGACAGACTAAGCTCCTCCTCAGTACTTAATGTCTGACAGGTGAGAGCTGTTTTGGTGGTACAGTTTTAGGCAGGCAGGTTTAATGGTATATATGCTTATTTCGTTTACAGATTACTACTGTAATATTACACTAATTAAATAAATCTATTTATATATGTACATAATGTGTGTATTAATTATATATGTACACATGTATGCATGTGCGTATTAATTATAATATATTTAATGCACACATGCATACATGTACATATATATAAATAAAATATATACATGTGTTTTTGTATGTACATTATATATATATATATACACACACACATCTATACTCATGTACACATACATACATATACACACCTATGTATATACTGTATGTATACACATTTCTGCATATTTCTCAACACTTGAGCAGTAAAGTTTACGTTTTGTCCATCACTGAATAAACGTAAAGCCAAGATGACCAGAATTATTCAATTATTAACACAACATGGACACACAGAATGTTTGTTACAAACCTTTTTATTAAGATATCCAGATGTACTCTTTTGACTTCTGTCTTTCTTTCTTTCTTACATTGTTTTTTTCTTTACAGTAGTTAATGTGCAATTACATTTTGATAATATTGGGTCACAGTTAGGGATTCACAAAGTTATTGGCACTCTGAACACAGACTGAATGGAGTGGACTGGATGGGCACTGGCATAACAATGTCACTGCATGAGCACGGCTAGGGCGATGGGGGGGGAGGGGGAGGGGGAGGGGAGGGCCGAACACACACACACACACCGCTGCGCTGGACTCGAGAAGCAGCTTCTGGGTTACAACTCATGCTGTGAGTGCACAACTATAACAATCAAATTTCCATTAGTGCTTCTATATAATATACAGTATATATCTTTGTATATTGTATAGGTATATAGTCATAGAAAGTGAAAAGCAGAGATCATGTCGGACCCCTGCGACGCACACGAAAAAACGCTGCCAGGAAAAAAGAAAACAAAAAGAAAAACAAAATGTTCTTGTTTCGTGTGGTTTTAAAGTGAACTCTTCTGATTCCCCACCCCATAAAACTGCATTCTTCATTATTTAACAGGTATTTTTGTTACTGCGTTACTGTATATATTGTTATCGGTTGCTTTTTTTTGTTATTTTTATTTCGTTTTTTTAAGTTTTTTTTAACAAAATGTCAGCAAATTAGGTTGCCACACTGAGGGAAACAGGTTGAAGGCAGGATGTTGGTTGGGGTTTGAGGGGAATAAAAGAGGTAAATCATTGCAGGCGTTCTGAGAGAAGAGAGGAGTCTGATTGTATACAGACTGAAAAAGTACTGAAAAATCCAACAGTACTCAAGATCCAACGGCAGACGCCGCTCTCTCGCTTTGCCCTCGGTTGCCGTTTCGGAATTGATCTGCAGCGCCCAGCACCCCATCGGATACCTACACCACCGCTCAAAAGTGTGGACACCCCCCTTTTTCAACCACAGGCCCTATGTGATCACAGACACATCTATAAAACTATTATTTAAAAACAAAAAATGTCTAGAATGAGGTCCGGTGCTGATTCTAAAATGAGAAGACGATGTAATACAAACGTAAAAATGTAGAAAATTTCTGCATAATTAAACAGTTAAGATGGACTCATTCAGAGTAGGCTGATGTGAAATGCAGATTTAAAGAGAATCATATAGAGTTTAATTCTGCACATAATGGCTACAAAGGAGCCACCTAGAGACACTGGCTTTGGCCTAAAATTAATGTTGAAATTAATGTATGGGTGAGAGACACATGCAGGGGTGCTGTAAGGCAAAATAGTGCCTTAAAAGGGTAGGTTTTTTTTCACTATTATATACTCGACACATGTAGGTCCAATTAAATCTTAAATAAAACAGTCTAATCGGATCCTAAACCCCCTTTAATCCAATCATAAGCAATTTCACATCCAACCACTCTGACGTTTCCGTTTCAACAACTGATCTTTTTTTAAAAATGCGAGAAAATAATTTCAGTGATCTTAAAAGAATAACACCAGTATCATTCCATAACCTGCTGTTGCTAAAATAGCTGAAATACTAAACAAATGTCTTTTTAATACAATATTCAGTAACTAAAATCAAAAGGAAAGATTCCGAACCTTTGAACGGTAGTGTGTGTGTTGAGGGGGAAGTTGCAGAAATACAAAGACGTAAACTCTCACACTCTCATCCAACCCACACACGCACACTGCGGAGCCCGCCGTCTGTCCGGCCTCTGCGCTCAGACTGAACTGATCCAAGGTGCCGTGGTGCGGGGCCGCAGAAAACGCGGACCTCAGAGAAGGTGCTATTTTCTTTGGCGCAAAGGTCAGGCAGACGGTCGGAGCGATATGTTACAGTCTGTTCCTCTCAGTACAACTCTGGTCCCTTCTTTCATACAAAAAAAAAAAAAGGAAAAAAGAAAATTCTTGTTTTTAGGCAACAAACGAAATATCAGGCATCAGATTTTTTTTTTCCTTTCTGTTAAAAGAACGTAAACAAGAGTAAAATAACGGTATAATCGGCCCTCCCCGGGCTCCATTCACAATACAGGCTCGTTTCCTTTCTGATACTGGACATGTTTGTACAGATCAGAAGTCACCACCCTCCATTACACAGCACTGACTTAACGTAAATGAATGTGCACATGCGGGTTCACGCTAGTGACTGATAGGGGTCATTTACACACGAGTGGAATATAAAGATGTTTTTTTTGAGAATTACAATAAATCCTATAATGTGAATGAAGCCGCTGTAACGTAAACAAGAGTAATAACTCTGGTGTATAACCGGCCCTCCATTGGCTCCATTACTATTACAGGCCTGCAGCACAGATCTGAGGGTTGTTTTTTTTTTTTAAGCAAAACAAGTTGAGACTTGTCCCATTTCATGTCCTTTGATACTGAATACATTCTAACATATTACAAAATCACACTGCGGTCTTCATACAGTGTGTGCAGCAGGTCCGCAGTGACTTTAACGTTCAGGACAGGGGTTGCGTTCATTAGTGACCGACACACGGCTGCAGGAATAGAAAGATTTTTTCTTTTGATAATTTACAGTAAAGCCTGTAATGCGAATGAAGCCCCTCGTTACAGAATTTCAGTCTAACGAACATATAACTCATCAACAGCCTCTCAGGTGTGGCCATCTGGTGTCCACCGCAGGTAGTGCATGTAGGCTGCAGTAGCATCTCGTACACAGCAGGTGGCATCGAGAGGCTCTATGCATGCAGCATATGTGATCTGTGCCATCAAAATGGAGGGCGCAGAAAAGAAAAGAAAAAAAAAAAAAAAGAAAAAAAAAACGCACACTGGCACCATCACTGTCGAGTCAGGCGGCGAGACTCCGACTGAAAATGGCTCCCTGCTCCCCTTGTAGTGCACAACGCAAGTCATGAAGCAGACTTCTACACCCAAATAGGACATTATATACGTATCTGAGTGCAATTTAGGATTCAGACATAAGCTACATGTCGTTCTGGGCATATATGGTGCTTTCAGGCAGGTCTGAAGGTCTGGATTAGTGAGTTTTGAGTGACAAAAGCCCAGCCAGGTTCTAAGTAACTGCTTTCTAAGTTTCAGCCCTGCAATGTTTTCAACCTACATGGGAACTGAAAGCACCGAAAGCGCATTGCAGCATATTTCATCTGGATCGCAAATATACCGCACGCAGGCCGTTAGCTCAGTACAGTACACTTTTTCTTTCGGAAAACAAAGGTTCGAAACAGTGGATGGAAATGGAAATCTTTACGGCCGATGCGTCCCTCGCTCTTCCGAGTGTCGGAGGAATCCAGGCATTCCAGCCCAGTAAAGTGGGCAGGTATCGCACCCCCTCAAATAACTGCACTTCGTTCTCAATAGATTATACATTCAAGGGGGTTTGTGCTTTTTTTGGGCGGGGTTTCTGGGATTATACTAGTTTTACAGGTCCTGACGTAGAGCTTTCATTTATCTGAGCGTTCTTGGAAATATTTTTAATTTTAAAGAACAGTGAAACTGAAACATAACAGAAAAACGCTGGAAATATGCGAGTCGTTATGCCTCTAGACAACATTCCGAAATATTTCGTTTTTTAAATGGCAGCACATTCTTTGACAGCAGGCCGAGCGGGTAAACAATGTGGCGAGAGAATGATAAATAACAACGACAACAACAACTACTTCAAAGGGGATTTCAACAACAAAAAACAAACAGCAGGGGTTCCGTCTGGCTCCCAAGTTTTCTGTTTTTGCTCGGTTTCAGGGAAAATCTTTGTATTGGTGGTGTTATAAACGTAATCATTTATATGAACTTTTGCTCGATCTGGACCAGGCGAATCCAAAAGGTCCAAAATAACCACTTAAAAGACAATCTAATGATCCGCATCATATAAATAAGTGAGTAAAATAAGAAGGGACTGACGTCCAATCAGCCGCTCGGTGGTCCAGAAGCATTGACCACGCCCACAAAGTGTACTATTATGCAATTGAATCAGTAAAATTCCTCTGTAGTGCACTATAAATAGGGAACAGGGAGCTATTTGGGATTCAGCCTCGCAAAGAAAAGCCCTACAGTTTCCTTGACAAGGCAAAGGCACCAGCGCCCCAACAGGTCATCAACACAGCACCAAACGTAGCACCAGGATATGCCTGCTTTTATCCCACCATACCAGCACTAATCAATACAAAGAATCCGGAGATAAACAGAAACAACAACAGTATTGTATCATCAGTCATTCAGCTCTATATTGTATCCTTTTTTCCTATTCTTACAAAAAAAAAAAAAGACTTGGCAAGTCAACTCTTTTGCCTCGAAATTAGTAGTTTTTAAGATCATACAGTACGCATATGATTATTTTTCATTAAGACAAAAAAAAGGAAAGATGAAATGGAAACGTGCTATTCTACGTGACTTAAAAAACATCAACAACAACAAAAAAACAAAAATGATATTGATTTGGATACTCGTCATGTCGTACATTTCTGTCCTCACGTCTAAAATAGGGTTATCAATCCTACCGTAGCCAAAGCTATCCTAACGGGCGCTACAAAAGTCCCGCTAATAGCTGGAAGCGCAAACTTGGTTATGCAAATGAAGGAAACGCAAGAACGAAGGCAAAAAAAAAAAACATTAAAAGTTGTAAGATCTACCGAAAGTCACCGGGTAAGGTGACAAACGTCCTAAAAATAATAATAATAATAATAATAATAATAATTAAAAAACATGGTAAAAATCTGTTCAACAGTCTCATCAATATTTACATCGTAGGTCAGCGTGATTGGACAGACGCAGGGGTGCAGCCCGCTCTGCTTTAAACACCGACACACACATCCACCGGTTTATTCAAGGAAAAAACAAAAACAGATCCTCTACAAAAGAAAAAGGTGCACGATCCACCACTCTCCTCTACAAAATAGGTGCAAAAAGCACTAGTTCAGTCTACCAAAAGGTGCAAAAAGCTCCATTTACCTCTATTGGAAAGCTTTACCACTATAGGACAGCTGCTGAGTCCCAGGAGACACACAGACACACAGACACACAGTCAGGATTTGCATTAGAGATCCAAATCTTCTGTTAACGTTCATTCGCAAGTAAGGGCTGCATTAGAGATTTTATTGATATTTTATATTACATTTATATATAAAATGTAGATACTGCAGTTGGCAATTGGAGTTCAACACTAGGTGCGAATAAAGCGGTGATTAAAGTGTTAAATATTCTCCTCCAAGCATGTTGAGCCCTTTGGCTACAGTGTGTGTGGGGGATAATTGTTAAAGGAAAAAATAATGTTAGACAATTCGGAGTCCCTGCACCCCGCCTGTCAAACGCTGGGCAGCCGTTTGTTGTACTGAAGTTCCTTGGCGTTACTTTTTAATTAATGAAGAAAAAGTTTGATCAAATGTGTTAATACTGTGGTATATTTAACTTTAACACTCGGCTTTGCGTTCAACAAAGTCTCTTGTCTTGAAGAGCAGCTTTTGCAAAATAAGGAGCT
Organism: Brachypetersius altus; assembly: GCA_037974465.1. Taxonomy (NCBI): domain Eukaryota; kingdom Metazoa; phylum Chordata; class Actinopteri; order Characiformes; family Alestidae; genus Brachypetersius; species Brachypetersius altus. Next base: position 2,290,994 of record JBBPDB010000028.1, on the reverse strand, counting down.
TTTTCAGAATATACATCACTCTGAAACTCTTTCGTCCTCAAAGATAAAGTGGTTTGACATCACAACTGGGTGGCCTTTGGCTTTATTCTCAATATATATACACACAGAGGTATATCCATGTACAAATACATAGATATATATGTTTATGTGTGTGTATATATATATATATACACACATATAATGAACTGATTGGTCATCTTGTATGTTTTTTGCCTCTACTTTGTATTTCTACCTTTTGTAAAGCATTTATAAAAACACGATACAAAATGAACGCATTACCATCATTAATAGAAGTTAATGCAAAAATGTTCATTCTGCTGAACCAGGTGTGGCCAAACCTTTTGACAGGAAGTGAAGATACTCAAACTGAGTTTAAAGCAATAAGAGTCTTGTGTCTGCAGTCAGGATAAAAGTGCAGCCCTTTTCTAATCGCAATGGAAATTTCAGCAAATCGTCACGGGTTTCTGTAAAGGGGGGCTTTAGTACAAGCTTCCAAACAGCCGAATCCATCCACAGCTACACACACACACACACACACACACCTTCAACCTTAATCAAAGCATCACCCACATGCAAGTACACAGAGCCAACTATGTGCAAGGAATGTACACAGATGGTTTCACGCACACACAGACATGCCTGCTGAAGCATGCGCGTGCGCGCGCAAACACACACACACACACACACACACACACAGCTGCCCAAACAGGGGCATACACAGACAGGCTCAATCACACTCCACTGGCCCGCTCTCTCATTCTCCTGGGACACAAGCGCTGGAAACCATCCCCCACTACAATACACACACACACACATCCACACACACCCATCACAGGCCCTGTCTTTCAGACAGTAAGGTGACCATAACAATAGGAAGCACAGCACTGCCCCTTCCCCCAAAGGCCTTGTGTATATATGCAAGTGTGTGTGTGTGTGTGTGTGTGTGTGTGTGTGTGTGTACATTGGGGGAGAGTGGCCCAGACTAGCTCAGGGCCATACAGGGTCACAGACCAGTACAAAACCATCGCATACACTCGCATACACTTCTCTCCTGAACAAGCTGATCCAGAACCAGGGAATGTAAATCAGAATCTCATTAGAGCGATAGTTCAGTAAAAAAAAAAAAAAGACCCCAAATGTAGTGGACCAGCCAAGTTCCTCTCATTAAGGCCCACCAATTAGCATCCTGCTAACATGCTGAATCGCTATCTATACACAAAACTGTCATACAGTGTCATAAAACAGAAACAAGTCTATCAGTGGGCGATGGCAGGTATGCAGCTTGCAAGATCTGGCGAAATGAAGTAAAAAAAAAAAGCAAAACTCTAGACGCTGATCTACTACATTTGGGGAAATGTTTCGCTTTCAGTTCGAGTTTTTTGATCTATCGCCTTAAGCGTCTGGATCTGGAAACAGACAAACAGGATTGTAAAGTACCAACACACTGTTACAGTTTCTATGGCACCGATCCGCGTACAAAAAACCAAGTCACAAAAGTCAGTGGTGCAAAACAGACAGATTTAAAGGCCAATCGAATTTTTAACAGCGTCGGATAACAGACCGGTTTCTCACAGCCAGTTGGGTACAAGCTAAGCACCAACCTTTTTTTTTTTCCTTTTGTTTTTTTAAGATATCAGTATGCAAAAATATTCTTTTTTTTTTACTCTCTATCTTTCTCTCAATACCCTCTTAATATCCCATAGCTATGATGTCTCTTAAACAATTAGATAAAAAAAGAAAAAAAGAAGAAAAAAAAAAGAGGAAAGAAAATCCACACACGAAAAGAGATTTTAAACAATCCCTCTCTTTCTCATTATGCACACGCTAAAGGTGCGAGTAGATAAATATATTTTTAAAATATGACTAAGTCTTTCTGTCCCCCTTTTCTTTACAGTCCTAAAATCTTACATCTCTGGGTCCACGTCTTACACGCAGAGAAACAAGGGAGGAAAAATAAAAAAGTAATATAAAAAAAATGATTAAAAAAAAGCTTCACAAAGTACAAGATTCTTCTGTTTCGTTTTTTTCTTTCTGGTCAAGATGCCAGATTGTTTGAGGAAGAATAGGAGTAGAGGAGGGAATTAAAATTCTTTCCAATTTTGGAGAAAGAGCCGCCTACACCTTTCTCTTTTTCTTTTTTTTCCCCCCCCGTCTTTTTCTTTGTGCTATCCCTCCATTCCTCTACATTGCTACAGTGGCTACGACTCTTGCAACTTTTTTTTTTTCTTTCTCTCCACTCTCTCGGGCCAAAATACAATCGGCTAGTCTCGTCTCACACAGCCAAACACTGCTGACGTTTACATTCAAAAAAAAAAAAAAAAAAAAAAAAAGAGATCGATAACGGGGGGTTAGGGAAACCTTGAAACCCCCGCCGTAAAGAGTGTACTTGCATGTGTGTTTGAGAAAGATGGGGGGAGGCCTTTTCATGAGCTGACTTATTATAATAACAATAAAAAAAACTTAAAGTAGGGTTCATGATATACATATTTGCAAAGCATGGAGGCAGGGGGCTTCTGTGCAAAAAAGGGTTATTTAGTAACAATTACAATTAAAAAAACATTTAAAGAAAATGCACCCCGTGTCTCCTACTAAACCCCTCTCCCTCCTCCTTCTCCATCCACTAACGTATGGGTGCGGCTCCGACCCTTAAGAACAAACAAACAAACAAAAAAAAAACACAACACACCCGTTCCTGGTAATCAAGACCTCCAGGAGTATTCAAATATAAAAGGTGAGTGTAGGGTTGCACGATATATCATTTAGTAGTACCTGATATAACAGCATAGTGTTGATATTGTTAATTATCACAATATTGGCCTTTGCAATACTGATATCGCTGAAGACTTTTCGGACCAATCACGGCTCCAGATGACTTGGAGGCCGTGTTGATACGTCAAGGTGTTCCTCATAACCCGAAAGAAGCAAATTATTTTTGGTTAAAATTAATGGCGATTTTTAACCATGTTACTTTACCGATTCTCCAATGATTATATTGCATATCGTGATCCTAATATATTGCAATATAATCGCAATACGAGTATTCTGCCCATATCGTGCAGCCCTAGCCAGGTGTGTTTTACCTAAATTCCTCTCCATGAATGAAGTTGGGCACCTTTCGAGGGTGCTTCTGGTGATTTATCTGCTGGATAACTTAAGTCAAAAGCGAGAACCGTCCGGGAACAATGTGTCTCAACTTTTGTTGGACAGCTTTGACATTTGGCTTACGTTATCTGACCAACTACGTTATGAACCCTCCATCTGACCATGTGCCAACTTCTAAATCTTCAGACTTGGCACCCCCCAGCCCCTCACCCTCCTCCACCTCCATCCAAGGCAGAAGCAGCAGAGTCCAGAGTTGCAGGCAGGGTGGCAGTAGGCAGGTTTTTGGGGCAGCATAAGGAAATTGGGGGAGTGGGGGGGGGCAGAGGGGTGTTTCCTTTTTCATTTTTTCCCCCCCAATTCTTCTTCTCCTCCTCCAATCACTGGAACAAAGCACTGCCATCTCCGCCCACGCCCTGCAGCGACTCTCCGGTCGATCCGCCCGTCTCCGAAGCCCCACCTTCCAGGTCGGCTGGCTCAAAGCCCGGCTCCGCCCCCAGGGCGTCGGCCTCCATCTTGATGCTGTCTGGCAAGAAGCTGGCGTAGGCGTCGCTTTCCGCCATCAGCAGCTTCAGCTTGGGGATCCAGCTCTTCCGCACCACGCGCCGGGCGTTCGTGCACATATCCGCCGCAATCGCGTTCATTTCGCTCTCCTTGAAGCTGGTCGCAAAGTTCTGGCAGTAAACTGCAGACAAAAACGAAAATTCCATCGTTACTCATACAATACGACTATTTATAATGCTGTGTTGCGTAGAAAACTACAAAACTGTTTCACAAGCAATTAGCAATAGCACTTCTTAAGCTTTATTATTATTCTTGTTTTTAAAGCAGGGATTTTATAGCTGAAATTCCTACGCAAAAACACCTGTGTGGTCAAATCGCATCCGTAATTTATGGTGAGAGAGAGTCTGTGATGTCATGGCTATGGCAGTCAGAAAGAAAAACATTTGCCAGAGCAAAAGACATAGAAAACTCAGACTTGAAGACACAACAAAAAAAAAATCATTATTTTGACTGAATTAAAAATGATCATTTCATGAATGATGTGTTTTCCCACTCCTTTTCAGCCGAAAGTGGTTCAACTCCACCCATAAATGACTTGGTCATAGGCAGGAAGTTAACGTGGTTGAGCAATAAAACATGGCGCTCAATGAAGAGAATCAGAAGAGGCACCAGTCTCTTAAACTTCTCATGGAATTGCAATCTCGTTTTATTTAAACTATAGTATTTCTATTCGACTCTCTTACTGACCACAGCATTTTGTTTTCACAGTACATTCTTTACAGCATTTTGACTTCGTTATATTTATTTTGTTCTCGTCTTTGTGTCTCTTTGTGCCCATACAGTTGCAGCGTAAGCAATTTTCTCCAGGATCAATAAAGTTGTCTGATTCTGAAACATGAAATACATTATTCTGTCATCATTTCATTATTGAAAAAAAGTGGAATTGCAGTGGAACGTCTGGTCAGCAGTCCATGATCTGCAGCAATCCACGCTTGAGCATGGGTTTCAAAAAGGGCCCAGTCACAACAAACCCATGTTCTGAATTGGACCCCATTGAGATACTGTCACAAGACCTTAAAGGGGCAAGCTATGCTTGAAAGTCCACCAAAGCAATTCTGCAAAGAAAAGTGGGTTAAATTCTTCCACGGCGACGTGAAAGTTTGATCTTCAGTTATAGGAGGCATTTGCTTCCAGCTGCTGCTGCTAAAGGTGGTTCAAGCAGTCATTTCACTTTTTCACACGTATGACATCCCTTCAAATAAATGAAAGAATCGTTTAAAGGTTGTGCACGAGGATGTGAAACCAGTCACTGTGACGAATACACAAGAAATAGAGCATCTCAGGAAATCAAGCACTTTTTCAAAAGAAGTGTTAATGCTTAACCGAGTGCCAATTAACGTGAAGGATAAACTAATAAAGGTACACAATTTCTCTCTTTATGCGAATGTAGACATTCAGACAAGATGAACTAATGCACAGATCAAACACAGATAGATTTGCAGCCAAACGTAATTCATACAAGGTCAGAAACCACATAATCAAGTCTACTCAAGGGGACTGATTAGGCCAGTTACTTGGAATCCATATTAGCCTTGAAACAAGAAATAAACACCAAATATGTTTCAGCTGACGTCTGAAGGAGAAAAAGTAAAGCAACACCTGTGAAAACGTAACTGAGCCCTTAGCTACTCAATCTGCCGAATAACTGAATTAGGTGAGATCAGGCTAGACACAAACAGGCTCAACACAGATTAGGCCGATTACTTGGTAACAACGTTCTCTTTGATGATCCAGCGCTGGCGTAAGAAACAGACACTAAATATGTCTTGGCTGAACGACTACATTTGCAAGACATTTTTGGTTGGAACATCTCCAAATGAAGATCACTACAGTTTACTTAACAACCAACAATGATCACCTTTCACTTTCGAAATAAACAGAGATCATTTCGATTTAAAAGCAAGAATAAACGCTTTTACTCAGTGCATTACTCTTACAAAAAAAAAACAAAAAATAAACAACACAAACAGCTTCTTGGTAGCACCAACAGCTGCGATAATCCATATGGCGCAAATGTGTAAAGATGACCCTACTTGCTTTGTGAGGACTTTTAGCTTGGAGCTATACTGCCTTACACTCACAAACCTTTTCCAGGGGGTCCTTGGGTTACGACACAGTTCCGTTCCTACAACAGTGACGTAACCCGAATTTTGGTGTATGTTGAAATATACTCTAGTCGTTTACCCATCCGAATATAGTTCTAAAATCATAATCTAGAACATACAAACTAGGGCTGTAACGATACACCAAGCCCACGATTCGGTTCGTATCACGATTCTTTCGAATCAGTAAATGCTTAAATACTGCTTTCTTCGAAACCCTAAGACCCTCAGCTATTGGTTAAAGAAAAGGAACTGACGTGAAGCGGCGATTCCGCCCTCTAACATGGCGACAGGTTCGTGGCTCTAAGAGTCGCGATTTCGGTCTCATATCGCATATCGTTACAGCCCTAATAGAAAAACCAACTAAGCCACAGAAAAAGTTAAAAGAACATAAATACGCTGTACTTGTACACTGTACTGTACTGAGGGGGGTGACACTCCCTCACTCATACATATTCTTCCACCTCACACAACCACACTAGTTTGCCCACGTAGTCCACAAGCATGACGGCAACACTGCAAGCTGAAACATTCACGGCTACATTTTATAACATTATCGGAGCGAGAAACGTAAATGTGAAACATCTTATGTCGAGACGGTCATAACCCGAGGACCCCCTGTACTGGGAAATTTAAGCAATGGATAGTTAAATTAGCCTGAAGTAATGTCCTTATCCAAGAACATGGACACCGTCTTTTCCATAAGTGCTGAAAAACATGGACAATGCAATCTGAAGTGGCACAATCCTGTTCTTCCTTAGAGCTCAAATCTACTCTTACTGCTCCGCGTTCACAATCCAGAAGACAAAAATAGAATCAGAACATGGGCTGAGTGATAAAAATCCATCTGAAGTAGAACTCCACCACTGACATATGGATCAGACGGTTAGAGCTGTTTCCAAGATTCCGCGAGTCTCGTGGGGCAAAAACGTGATCACATGGAACGTACATCTGGAGACGACCTCTTTTTGTAATGCTAATACTGCAGCCAGTTCTTTCAGAACATGAATGCAGAAGATGAATAATCAATCTTAGCTGAGGTTCTTTAGGATGCATATATCATAGCCCATTATTAGGGCCAAGATGATGAGGAATAAAGGAAGAAAGAAAAATCAATACATCAGGGTGGTACTGACATTTCAAGCGGCAGTGGTGGTTTAAGTTTAATGCCATATTAACAAACACGATAAACCATGTGGAAGCCTAGAAGGACCAATATGGCATCTCATATAGACTACGTGGTCAAGTATGAAAATAAAATTCTCTTATTAGCAGCAGGTTTAAATCCATGCAGTTTGTTAATACATTCCTACTCAGTTGGGCACTTACTACAGATATAGGAAACCAGCGCAGGTCTGAGATCTGAAAAGGGACGTGACATGCACAGAGATCCGAGGGCTCTGCTGACATTTTAAGGATGAAAGAAAATATCTCCAGCCCTGGACTGCTAAAATCCTCCACTCCCACCAAACCGGACAACTGGCAGATAAATTGGTCAAGGTGTGTTAGAGAAAGGGAGTCCAACTTCTGGACGTTTCCAGGACCAGTGATGTAAACCTTAATCCACTAATATTTTAAAGATTAAAAATCCATACAGGAAACATTCCACTTGCACCACAGGGCATGACACTTAAGTTTCATAGGACAGTTTCTATATGGACTTAAAACCATCCATATTAATACTAACGTCTTTCGTGTCCGAGATCACAGCTGCCAATAGTTTGTACCTTGTTTTAAAGCCTCAAACTCCTCCACAGTGATGCAGCATCTGCTCCTGAGATACTTCAACAGTCCCCTGTAGATTATCTCTCTTTTATTTGCATTGTTAAACTACATGGTGATGGTTCATCAACAGTTTTAGGATTACAATTACGCTTGGGTTTAAGCTTATGTTTAGGATTAGATGCATTGGAATCGTTCAACTCAGAGTCCCATTGTGTTCAGTAGATATTCAGCTGAATGTTTAAAGACAAGCTGAGCATCTTCAGTGGCCCGTCTAAGGAAAGACTCATCTCTTCTCTTTACAGCAGAAATGGTCGTTACCTACCGTCTGTCTTTGAGCTGCACTGGCTGAAAAAAATATGATTTTCTGCTGGTTTTACTACTCGAGGAGTTCTTTTTGTCTTACTCTGCATCTTCCTCACATATTTACTTAAAAAAACACACAAAACGGGCAGAACTTAAAGGTTTGCGCGTGTGAAAAATTATTATTGTGTGAAAAGAGCTCAGAACAACTATAATTAAGAGCAAATTATAATTAGGTACAAATAGGAACAAATCAGATGGTGTTTTCCAAGTGTAACAACACAGCAGGGGGACGTGGTGCAAAGGGCAACTGGCTGCTGCATGCGCAAAAACCAGGACTGTGGAGTACTGTGCAAACGATTTAAAGCCGTTTATCTGAACAGTGAAGGAATTTCTGCAAGCGAATACAACAGTTCTCATAAGAATAAATGCTAAACAAGAAAGCACTTAAACGGTATCAACATTTGTTTTTTGTAAAAAGTACTTGACATTAAGTGAGCTGGTTAGAACACCAGGTTCAGATCCAAATTTAATCTCCAGCCTTTACAACAATTTGTGAAGTTCCAGGAGGTCTGGGAATGATTAAGCAAACATCCATTTATTCTCGACTAACATCCATTTATTCTCGACTAACTATTATCGCTATTTGCACAAGTTCTAATATTCGCTCTTAAAACCAAATACTGCTCAACTTGATATAACCATCTTTATATGTACTGTACATTCAGGGGCAGCTGGTGGCCTAGTAGTTAGAGAGTTGCCACTGCGATCAGAATTTTATGGGTTTGAATATCAGGGAATGCTAGTGGCACTACTGAGGTACCCTGAACAAGGTACTGTCCGCACACACTGCTCCCAAGGCACTGTGTTCCTGGCTGCCAGGGGTTAAATGTAAAGAACAGTTCCATTGTGTTTACTTTCCACAAAGTGGTGAGAACAAAACTATATATTTTTTCTTACGGACAGATACCGATAAACTCTAAAGTAGGTCTGGGGTCGCGGAACACTCTGGTGGCTGGTGCATCATCAATTACTCACATTTGACTGCGTGCAGGACGCGGCTGTCCAGTGGTTTGCGGCTGGGGTCGTTAGTAGAGGAGCGAATGCCGGTCCCACAACTGTTGGCCAGAGTGCTTCTGCAGATTCGAGAAAGAATACGAGTGAGTAGACTGTCCGCATTCAGTTTACTTTAAACAAGCACAGTTATATATACACATAAATACATAGACATATAACCTATAAAAACTATACAATATAAAAAAAAAATATTTATTTTTTTTCTGTAGTTCTGCTCTTTTAGATTATATTGTTATATAGGTTCTACTTTCTTGTCTGCCTTTCTATTCTGCTGGAACAATGCAACTTTCCCACCTGTGGGATTGAGAAAGGGTCATCAATAACACATTACCATCGCTCTCGTGGTTTATTAAGACGACATAGCAATCAAAGTTATTCGGCCAGTACACACATTTCGTTCCATCAGAAATTGTGAAAATAACATAAAACATGATTCTACAAGCTGTTTGCTTCTGCCCCACCCAAATAACCACACCCACCCAATCCTTTCATTACTGCAGCTCTCGTTTCACAACGTCCGCACCGCGTTAGGGAGCGGTCAGAGCTGCTTCTGAAACGCGAGGCATCGAGGCATGCCACGTCTCGCGCTTAAATAGAAGCAGGGTGCACTTTTTTGAAGGCAATTTTACACATTTGATTGAACCAAAACAGCTATTTGAGAGAGTGCAAAAGACAAAGAGAAGCAAAGAACACTGAGAAACAGACATTAATATGATGTCCTTTTAAAAGCATCAGCAAAAAGGCTAATGGTTTTACCTTAAAACTGTTAACAGTATCTGTCATAATACTGCATTCGCACTGTTACTGTACTGTATGTTGTAAATGACTGTACTGTTGCTCTTGTGGGGGGTTTTTTCTTCACTTCTTTCTGTTTTGCACTCTCTCTTTAGTCCTGTCCTGCACTTGTGTAGTCTTGTGTTTACAGCATTTATCAGACGCTTCTGTCCAAAGCAACTTCATTCCCTAACTACAGGGGGCAGTCTGCCTGGGGCAACTTGGGGTTAAGGGTCTTGCTCAGGAGCCCAGTGGTGCTGCTGAAGGTAGGATTCGAACCCATGACCTCTTGGTCCAGAGGCAAGTATCCTACCCACTAGGCCGCCAGTTTTTGTTCTTTGTGTTGCACCGTGGTTCCTCCAGGACCACGGTACCTCCCTGACTCGATTTAAATCACTTAAACAAAAAAAGTCAATAGACACAGACAAGATAAAATGCATTTTAGGAGACTCTGAAATAGCCCTGTATTAATGATCCACTAAAATACCAGTGTGACATTGCAAATGTCACATATTCAATGTACAAAGTACGTTAACAAGTTTGCTGTGGGCCAGTTAGACTTTACTTTGTCATGACTTAAAGTAAGAACATACAGTTAGGTGTAGGTGTTATGAGCTAAAAATGCCTGTTTCAGCATGAGAGCAGCTCTAAAGCTGGTTGGTGTTAATCCCATAGAGACGCCACTGGAATTAGTGTCATCTTAACAGTCGGGGACCTGATAAACAAAATCTAGTTACAAAGCAAATAACAGGGTTTCTGCACTAAACACTGTTTGGCACGTGCTCACGATCCAGCGGCAGTATCTGGTTCTCATGCACAAAAAGGTTCTTAAAGTCAAATGTCAATCATGTGATTGCGACGCCCCTCTAAGACGGCTAATGAAAGCGGCGGTCATTTGCATACAGAATCAACACCCAAAAACGAATTTTCTTCACAGAAGTAAACTACTTTTTTTGAGTTATGCTGTTGAAAGAGCATGTGAAACAAAATAAAAACGTAAAGCATGTCTCCTAAAAAGCAACAGATGTCCCGATACTAGTGCCAACGTTCTTTTGCAGTAATTGCCAGGGTTTTTATAACAGTGGCCTATTGTTTAATAATTGCCACATATGTATTAAACTCCACTCAAACTTTCCAAATGACTTCTCTGTGAATAATTCGGTGACGGCGAGAGCTACACCGCCGTACTGAACATTAACACACTCACCTGTCGAAGAACGCAGCCAGCAGCCGCCTCAGCAGGACTTTGTGTCTGGTTCCAGCGCTCACGTGACAGTTCATCAGCTGGGCTCGAGAGATGTACACCCCTGTGCCTACACACACACACACACACACACACATACACACACACAAACACAGAGAGAGACACACACACACACACACACACACACACACAGACCCACACAAACACAGAGAAACACACAGACACACACAAACACAGAGACACACACACAAAGACACACACAAACACAGAGAGACACACACACAGACACACACACGCACACACACAGACACTCACACACACACACACAGACACAGAGACACACACAGAGAGACACACACAGACACACACACACAAACACAGAAAGACACACACAGACACACACACACACACACACACACACACAGACCCACACAAACACAGAGACACACACAGACACACACAAACACAGAGACACACACACACAGACACACACAAACACAGAGAGACACACACAAACACACACACAGACACACACACGCACACACACAGACACTCACACACACACACACACACACACACACACACACAAACACACACACAGACACACACACAGAC